>NW_020769544.1:0-15500 GCF_900518735.1 Pseudonaja textilis
TTTTGAAAAAGGTGCACAGAACTGGAACAGTGGTGGGATTAAAAAAAAATATTACTGGTTCTGTGGGCGTGGCTTGGTGGGCGTGGCTTGGTGGGTATGGCTTGGTGGCTGTGGCAGGGGAGGGATACTGTAAAATCCCCATTCCCTCCCCCCTCCAATAACCTGCTTTCCAGCTCCATTCTCCTGTGCAGGGCAACAAAAGAAGACCCAGCCAATCAGCTGGGACTCGGGAGGCAGAGAATAGATGTGGGGGCTGTCAGAGGTGGTATTTGATGGTTCTCCGAACTACATAAAATTTCCACTGCCAGTTCTCCAGGACTGGTCAGAACCTGCTAAATGCCATCTCTGCAGAGGATTCAAGTTTCTGCTTGCTTCTTCCTAGAAAGACGACTCAGGGTGAGTTTGTAACTTCCTAGCCTTCTCTTCAACTTCCTGGTGAATCACCTCCTCAAGGTAAGTGTTCTTCTCTTGCACTATTGGTTGAATTACAAAAGAATGCCCAATGCATAGAAAGCAGCTGCACTTCAAAAGCACAGGGTAAAGGTGAGTATGGGAGCCCAGGCAAGCAGGTGGGCCCAACAGCGGAGCAACGGAGAGAACCGGTTTGGTTTCTGCTGCTCATTGGCACTACAGGCTTGGCAGAACCGGGCCGAACCAGTAGAATACCACCACTGATCTCACAGAGTGGTGATTCTGGGGAAAAATAGAAGGGGATATTCAATTTTGAGTTCTAATGTCCTTTTTAAAGAAAGGGTTTGTCTTGGCACCCATGGCCAGTGGGTGACACATATAATCATCCATCTTTCATGACTGAGATGCTTTCTCTTCTAATTCATTGGATCAATCAATGATTCAAACTTCCCTCTAAATCAACAGAATTTCTGCACTGCACAGGTTTCCTAAGAAGTTATAGGACTGGAATTCAACACAAATTCAACATGCAATCACAGCTCTATAATTAGGTGGAGAACGTTATTTGAGAACTAGGGAAGAAAACCTTTTATCTTCCACTTGGTAATTCTAGAACACTGCCAGGATTCCTGTCCTACCCCATTGCATGTTAAAAACAATGGTGGGCTGCAAGCGGTTTAACAACCAGTTCTGTGAGTGTACGCTTTGCGTGTGCAAAGAGCATTCAATAAACAGCAATTTGAACCTCTCCAGCTCACCTTCTAGTCTTCCCCGGTGAGTAGAACAGCTGAGGCATGGTAATCTACTTTGCCGTGCGAATCAGCTGAGCTGCAAAAGAATATGTAAGACAGGATAAGACAGGGGTGGGTAAACGGGGCCTACTGATTGTTGTTTATACCAGTTCACTAGAACCGGTGTGAACCGGCAGCAGCCAACCACTGATTAAAAGTGCACTTAAAGAGAGAAATCATTGTTAAGGTATTGACGATTTAATAGCTGGCCACTGTTGTAAGGCTTGTATAAAATTGGCAGCAAGAAGTTGCATTGTAAGCAGGAGTAAACATATAGATATCAAACACTGTAATGTTAGGGAGGCTGTAAAGGAGAAACTGATAAGATTACAGCAGTGTTCTACTGACCATAATATAGCTGATATATTGGCAAAGGAATATGCTAAAGCATTTGGATTATCAGCTGTTCAGCTTTAAATGGGACGAGTGTTAAGGTATTGATGATTTTCTGTTTCTCACAAAATAAGGCCGGGCTTTATTTTATTTTTTGACCCCTGAAAAACCAGCTAGGCCGTCTTTTTTTGGGGGGGGGGTGACTTAATTTCCTCCCCCACCTAGAGCAGCCCATACAGCCGCTTCTATCGGTCTACAAAAACTCCCCGAAGGCAGAGTCACCAGCTGCTTCAGGGTGTGGCGTGGCTGCCCGTGTCCCCTTGCCTTTAGGCAGTCTCTTTCGGGCGATGGAAGCTCCCCAAATGCAGTCACCAGCCACTTAGATTGGCTGGTAGAAGCGGCCTCGGGGCGAGCGCACGCACACACTCCCCTCGCCGCGAGGCCGCTTCTATCAGCAGACGAAAGCTCCTTTGAAGGCAGAGTCCCCAGCCGCTTCAGGGTGAGGCGTGGCTGCCCATGTCCCCTCGCCTTTAGGCAGTTTCTTTCGGGCAATGGAAGCTCCCCAAGTGCAGTCACCGGCCACTTCAATCGGCCCAAAGCGGCCTCAGGCCAAGCACACGCACACACACACTCCCCTCGCCCCGAGGCCACTTCTACCGGCCGATCGAAGTGGCTGTTGACTGTATTTGGGGAGCTTCCATCACCCTAGACTGCCTAAAGGTGAGGGGACACGGGCAGCTATGCCACGCCCCAAAGCAGCTGGGGACTCTGCCTTCAAGGGAGCTTTCATTGGTCAATAGAAGCAGCCTCATGGCGAGGGGTGTGTGTGTGTGTGCACTAACCCCGAGGCCGCTTCTACCGGCCAATCGAAGTGGCTGGTGACTGCACTTGGGGAGCTTCCATCGCCCGAAAGAGACTGCCTAGAGGCAAGGGGACACAGGTAGCCACGCCACACCCTGAAGTGGCTGGGGACTCTGCCTTCAAGGGAGCTTTCGTCTGCCGATAGTAGCAGCCTCGCAGCGAGGCAAGTGTGTGTGTGCGCTCTCCCCAAGGCCGCTTCTACTGGCCGATCAGTGGCTGGTGACTGCATTTGGGGAGCTTCCATCACCCGAGACTGCCTAAAGGTGAGGGGACATGGGTAGCCGCGCCACGCCCTGAAGTGGCTGGGGACTCTGCCTTCGGGGAGCTGCTATCGGGGTATTCTAGCCTAGGCTACCTGCAGGGCACTCCTAAAGGCAAGTTTTCTCCCCATCCCCCTGCCCTTCCCCCCAATTTCTCTTCATCTCATGTAGTTCTAACAATGTGAGAAATGGCGGGGAAATGCATGGTTTAAATAGGCCTAAATTTTGGGGGCGGGGCTTAATTTCTCCTCATGCCTAGAAATCACGCTGGCCCTTCCTATTGGCGGAGGCTGTATTGTTGGAGAAACACAGTAAGAGCTGACCATCCGTCATGATTTAATTGGGGTAACTGCTAGAATTCTGACAGCTGCTGTAAATGCTGATGTAATGAGTACGAGTCAGCAGAGTTATTGCCGCTTTAAGACCAAGGATGGGTCAGCCAGCAGGGTTATTGCCACTTTAAGAAGCTGTCTATATAAGGCAGGCCATGAGAGGGCATATTTCTCTTCTTCTCATGTTCTATCTCCATTGTAGTTCTCTGTGCAGAGTAATGAAGACTGATTGCTTGCCAGGTATTTGCCTACCACGTATATGTATGCATACAGCAGTCTTGTTTATAAAGACAAAGCCTCTGTGTGCTGTGTTTTGCTCCTGAGTTGTCTCACAATAGTAGTCACGCTGCAAACTCTTTGACAAGAATGAAGTTCGGACACTGGCACTTTATAAAACAATTCTTCAGACTAATCTGTGAAAGAGAGAAAACCCAAAGGTACATTTTTATTCAAGATATTATCACGACAAAGCCAAGATTGCCCATCTGTGCCTTAGAACCATCATGTTTTTAATCCCATCACAGCGAGGAAACCAGCCGAGTTAATAGAACATAAAAAGTGTTGACAGCCCTCACAATTAACAGTCTGATCAATCAGAGGAATAACGAGAGATGCAAGAGAAGAAACTCCAGAGTTGCTCTACTGTCACTCTGCTGGGTGCTTCTAGTGGCAATTGATTGAGAGATACAAACAGCGAAGGGCGTCATAATAGATCGTCCAAAAAAGACTAGATTCAAGGTTCTGTGAGGACAAATGCTTAACATCACTGAAGTAATCAGTTGCAGTTATTCTCCATTCTTTAGAATCATCATTCCTTATATTCCACTCTCTAACACTTCATTGTCGTAAATAAAAAACAACAGCAACATGATAGCCAACATCCGATGGCATAAGAAGATAAGGCTATAGTCTGCAAATTTTTTGACACACAATCCATGTATACAGTTCTAGTCTGTTTTTATGGCTTTCCCTTGAATGACTTTTTCTATGCTCATACAGGCACCGATGTTGAGTAAATACCATTCCCCATATGATTTTTTAATGCATGTGGATCTTTTGATGGGAAGTGAGGGACGCCAACTCAGGGAAACATTTCCCACACTCCATACATTGTTATGGTTTCTCCCCAGGCTGGCTTGTGTTATGTTCAGTATAATGGTGTTTTTGACTGACGCTTTTGTCAAATTTCTTGCCCTGATATGTTTTCTCCCGCGCATGGATCCGTTTATGGGAAGGGAGAAGTTTTTGAGAATGGAAGCTCTTTCCACACTCCAGGCATTTATAAGGCTTCTCACCAGTGTGGATTCTGTTATGTATAGTATAATTGTATTTTTGCCTGAAGCTCTTTGAACAGTTTTTACATTTATAGGGTTTTTCCCCAGTGTGGATCCTTTTATGGGAGGTGAGAGAACTTGAAGCTCTAAAGCTCTTTCCGCACTCTGGGCATTTATATGGTTTTTCCCCAGTGTGGATCCTTCTATGGGAAGTGAGAGAACGGGATTCAGTAAACCGTCGTCCACAATCAGTGCATTCATATGGTTTCTCGCCAGTGTGAATCCTTTGATGGCAAGTAAGGGAACGGGACTCAGTGAAGCATTTCCCACACTGCACACACTTATATGGTTTCTCCCCAGTGTGGATTCTGCTATGTCTAGTATAATGATGTTTTTGACTAAAACTCTTTCCACATTCATTACATTGATATGGTTTCTCCCCAGTGTGAATCCTCCTGTGGATAGCAAGGGACCCTGAATTAGTGAAGGGCTTTTCGCACTCCACGCATTTGTACGGTTTTTCTTCAGCGTGGAACTTTTTATGGGAAGTAAGAAAACTGGAAGCTCTAAAACTCTTTCCACATTCCATGCATTTATACGGTTTCTCCCCAGTATGGATTCTGTTATGTTCGGTGTATTGATATTTCTGGATGAAGCTCTTCCCACATTCTTTGCATTTGTACGGTTTCTCTCCGGTGTGGATCCTTTTGTGGTACGTAAGGTGACTGTTCTTGTGGAAGCCCTTTCCGCAATCTGTGCACTTATATGGTTTCTCTTCCATGTGGATTCTGTTATGTATAGCATACTGGTAATTTTGACTGAAGCTCATCGCGCAGTTCTTGCATTTATATGGTTTCTCCCCAGTGTGGATCCTTCTATGGGAGGTAAGAAAACTTGATGCTCTGAAGCTCTTTCCACACTCCTGGCATTTATAGGGCTTTTCCCCGGTGTGGGTGCGTTTGTGGTAAGTCAGGGACCCTGATTCAGTGAAGCATTTTCCACACTCCTGGCATTTATACGGTTTCTCCCCTGTGTGCTTTCTTTTATGGAAAACAAGGTGTTTTGCAGAACGGAAGCTCTTGGGACATTCCGTACATTTATAGGGTTTCTCCCCGGTGTGGATTCTTATATGGGAAGCAAGTAACACTGAAGCTCTGAAGCCCTTCCCACACTCCTGGCATTCATATGGTTTCACCCCTGTGTGGATTGTTTTATGAGATGCAAGGGACCCCGACTCACTGAAGCATTTCCCACACTCTGTGCATTTATATGGCTTTTCCCCGGTGTGGATTCTTTTATGGCAAGTGAGGGAACTTGATTCGGTGAAGCATTTTCCACACTCCAAGCACACGTAGGGTTTTTCCCCCGTGTGGATTCGGTGATGTACGGTATAGCTATGTTTTTGATTGAAACTCTTTCCGCATTCTTTACATTCATACGGTTTCTCCCCCGTGTGGATTCTTTTATGGCAAGTGAGGGAACGGGACTCGGTGAAGCATTTGCCACACTCGGTGCACTTATACGGTTTCTCTCCCGTGTGAATCCTGTTATGGCAAATAAGATGACTTGGATTTTTGAAACACTTTCCACACACTGTGCATTTGTACGGTCTCTCTCCCGTGTGGACCCTATAATGAGAAGTAAAATGACTTAAATCTTTGAAGCACTTTCCACACACCAGACATTTGTATGGTTTTTCTCCTTGTATTCTCTGACATAAAGTAAGGAGGAAGGTCCTTCTGGAGCGTTTCCCGCTTTCGTTCTGTTTCACCACGATGTGGCTTCTGCAACAATCGCATAATCCTGATACATCTGTGGCTACTTTTCCACACCTTGGACACACTTCTCTTTTTTGGTGAACATTTTTGGCTAAGAAGACATTGATCTCCACACATGGTAAAGTAGAGCATTTCCCCGGCTCGCCCTTTAACTGTTTTTCCACAGGACTTGGCTTTCCAGAAAACTTCTCCACAACTTCCTTTTTGTCTTTTAGGAAAGGCGTTACCACCTCCTGGCCGGAACTCTCCATCTCCCATCCATCACCTGCTTCAAAGAGAGAAGAAAAATGGACACAAAGTGAGGTACAAATGGGCTCAAGCATCATTGTTGCAAGCCCTTATTTGAACACTACCAAACCTTCCCTCCAGCTCTTTTTCCTTTTAGCTCTTTTTGTGATTCCTCTATCTACTTCTGTCAGGGTACGTTCATAACATGGGGCTGTGCTTGATATTGGACTGAAAAAAAAATCTATCACAGGCTTCTTTCCCCTCCTCCATGGTGCAGAACTGCCTACCTTATCCCTAAGCAACATCAGGTCTATTAGAAGATAGGATCTCCAGAAGATAGGCTTAAGATGCAGAAGGATCTCGACTGACTTGAACATTGGGCGCTATCTAACAAAATGAAATTCAGTGGTGAAAAAAGGTTCTACATTTAGACAAGAAAAATCAAATGCACAGGTACAGTCTGGCGGTACCTTGGCCAATAGTAGTAACTGTGAGCTGGATCATGGAATCCTAGTGGACAATCATTTAAACATGAGCCAGCAATGTGCTGCAGCTGTCAAAAAAGCCAACAGAGAGGGTTAGAATCAAGATCATGTAAAGTGTTATGCCTTGGTAAGGCCAAACTTGGAATACTGCATCCAGTTTGTTCGTCACGTGTCAAAAAGATGTTGAGACTCTAGAAAGAGTGCAGAGAACAGCAACAAGGATGATTAGGGGACTGGAGGCTAAAACATATAAAGAACGGTTGCTGGAATTGGGTATGTCTAATTTAATGAAAAGAAGGACTAAGGGTGACATGATAGCAGTGTTCCAATAATTCTCACAGTTCTCAATTATTCTTCTTTCTTCCACAAAGAGGGAGTCAAGTTATTCTCCAAAGCACCTGAGGACACAACAAGAAGCCATAGATGGAAACTAATCAAAGAGAGAAGCAACCTAAAACTAAGGAGAAATCTCCTGACAGAACAATTACCATATTTTTCAGACTATAAGACGCACCAGGCGCACCTAGGTTTACTGCTGCCAGGTAACACTGGAGCCTTTACTACCAAGCAGCTGATTGGCAGTTTGATCTGCCTCCTGGAACATCAGCTGTTCTAGTCAGCAGGAATCGCCCCCACCACCTATCGCCCCCGTCTATTGCCACTGTCATTTGCCGCCGCTGATTGCAGCCGCCACATATCGCCACCGATCACCACTGCCATTTACTGCCAATCACCACCGTTTGCCACCACCATTTCCCACTTGAATGGTGGCTGTAGCAAATGGTGACGATCAGTGACAATAGGCAGCAGCGGCGATAGGTAGTGGCAACAATCCTCGCCACCTAGAACAGCTGATTGGCGGTATACCAGGAGGCTGATCCAATCGCCAATCAACTGCTTGGCAGTGGAGGCTCCAGTATTCCCCAGTGGTGGCAAATGGCGGCAGCAGTGACAGGCAGTGGTGATCTCCCTCCCTCTCCCTCCATTGCAATATTTGCTCTCTAAGACACACAGACATTTCCACCCAATTTTTTTGGGGGGAAGAAATATGTCTTATACTGTGAAAAGTATGGTACTTTCTACAACAATTTCAGCCTAGAGAAAGAACAGTTCCTTACTTAAGGAGGCGACATTCTTTGCATTTTCCAGCATAACCTCTTGGTACAGAGTCTTTTGCTCACAATCCAGCAGGGTCCACTCCTCTATAGAGAAAAACACAGCTACATCCTCAAAGGAAACGGAATTCTGAAACAGAAACCACACATATTCTACAAACATCCTTCTTAAAAAACAGTTGAATAATATATACATGAACTTTTTTTTCTTAAAAGAACAAACCTGATTCCCAACTAGAACAGATAAGCAACTGCCCTGAGTTCTGAATCTCTGATTAAAAATAAACCTGGGAGATAATCTTTTGTGAATTTGGCCAATTCTCAATTATGTCAGGTGCAGTAGCAATTTAACTTGTTGTATACCCTTCTATTAATGTCCAAGGACACAGGTGAAATGTGAACAAATTACCTTGTTACCAGGGAGTCTAAGAATAAAATTCAATATACTTTGCAGGCCTTCTTCAGAATAAAAATGGATCTTATTGTATTTTTAAAATTCAAAGGCTAACTGAAGGGAGTACAGTGAAACATCAGGTCGCAAATGCTCCTGTTCGCGACCAAATCGGGTGGCGAACAAAAAATCCACCCGATTTTTGAATTGGGTCACGATTCAAAAATCGGGTGGTGAACAAAGTCGGCGTGGAAGGATTCCCTTTCCACACTGATTTCCCCTTTGGCACCATTTTTTTACTGCACACATGCACAGTCAGTCGTGCTTCCGGACACGACCAAATCAGGTCGTGACCGGAGTCTGGGAACGGTTTACAGTCACGACTCGAGGCTCCACTGTATAGATTTGAAGGATGACTACAACAAGAGTAGACCTATTGTAGACATTGGCTACATAATATAAATATAAATTTAAGGGAAACCTTGTGCTTTCTCTTAAGCCAGGGGTGTCAAACTGAAGCCCTGTGGGCTGGATGTGGCCCACAGGGTGGTTAGATCTAGTCCACTGAGCTGTCCTAACAGCAAAGGACTGTTCCGTGGTAGTTCTGCCAGCAAAAACAGAGCTCAGGAGGGCCACAAACCACGGCCCATAAGCTCTGTTTTCCCTGGCAGAGAGCTGCAGGAGGCATTCATGGCAGATAACAGGGCCCAGAAGCCCATTTTCATGGCAGAGCACTTGGGCCACCACAGGCACCCCCGACAAGTGATGTCATTCTGGCCACGCCTCCGCCCCTGAATTCAAACACAGCTCTGATGTGGCCCTCAATGAAATTGAGTTTGACACTCCTGTCTTAAGCAGATCATCTTAAAATTACAGTCAATTAAGAATTTTAATACAGTTTTCAGCTTTGGAATCCGTATTCATCGCTGCCACATAGCTTGATGAAGTGGGAGGGGGGTGATTTTTATTGAGTAGCTCTAAGTAGACAAAATAGAATTCTTTTGTTAGTTCAAGGTCATGGAGTGTGGCACAGAAACAAAAAGGAACTTACTTTGGGATTGGTTCATGTGATGTGATGATGAGAGAAAAGGGGATGGTTTGTAGGTTGGGACATTGTGGGAAGTCCGGGAAACTTTTAGTTTCGAAATTCCACAGATGTGCCAGGTGCTATTCTAATAAAGTTACTTTTGAGATTATGCTTGTATCGGAGTTACTGATTGGAATGGAGGTTCCCTGGAATGCTGACAACAATAAGCCACCTCACTCAACTTCTCATCCTAATTTCTTTCTAGTTTTAATATCCACATGTGTGTGCAACGTTATTTAGATAACGTGGGATTGCTGATCAATAATATTGCATGGTCATATGCTGCAGAGTTCAAACCATAATTACATTACCAAGTACATTCCTCTCAGCATCCAAGGTGGAGAAGAGGATGGTTTCGTATTGTTAAGATGATTCCTCTTGAATTACCAGTAGCACTGTGTTGAGGTAATTCCTCGTTAGGAGAATGAGCGCACACAGGGAGACGTAGTGAGAGTGGTGAAGAATAACACACAAACAGCACACAGATGCACTGTTTAGTAAAATGTAGGTTTTTACTTCCAGTAAATGATTAAGCAAAGTCCAAACACAGTCCAAGTCATTCACGATTAAAGCAGTCAGTTTTCAGTCCAGGGATAATCCAATAACAAAGTCCAGTATCATAAACAGCTTAGTAACAGACTTACATCAAATCCAAGAATAACGACAATCAGCAACAATCAATAGGGAAATGCAGGAATGGCAACTCTCTCAGCAACAGGACAGAATAGGACAACTCAGGTTTCTGGCTCCATCTTATGGCCGTTTGAGGAACCACACCCAATTACAATTTTAGCATTCCCTTAAAGAGACAGTATTAAAATGTCTATCCTGGATTATATATTTTCCAACCCAACTGTTACATTCCTAACACTTACATTCCTAACACACTGTGACTTCCTATTGAAGTATCTGGAAGCTGCTTATGGAAAAAAAAAAAAAACCTCCCCCCATTTTGGATAGGGCTGGATCATTTTGGACAGGGCTGGATGATAGCAATTTGAGGAGGGAAAGATCTTCCTACCTTCCTTGGAAAAACAAGTGCTCCACCACGGACAACCGATGTTCCAGGAGATGCCATCGATGTTGCTCTGGTCTCTGAGAGTGATTTTAAAAAAATCAGAGGAACTACTTGTTATAAAAACATTCTTTTTCTTGTGCCATATCCATCTTCAGACATTGGCGATCATGTTGGCAATCCTACTATCAACTAAAAATATACTCCTTCGGTCTTTTTAGCTGCCAGAAAAAGGGAATGGGGGAAAACAGTGCATTCCTTAAGTGCCTAGATAATCACCCTGGTAGCCCAAAATTGTCGGAGCGCAATTGTTTTCCTTTGTTCTCCTCTCCTTTCCTCTCTGAGCGTAGGCGCATCTGGGATAGGCCCCAACTGTTCCTCTCCCTCACTCAGCTCAGGCCCCAAAGACAACTGCCTCTCCACTTGGGGGAGGATGGAAGGCCATGGTGTCTCTGCCTCTGTTTCCTTATCAGAGCCTTCCAAAGGCTCTGAAACTGTCCCAGGCTCCCCCTCAACCTCAGCTGACTCCTCTGCTAGCTCTGCTAGTAGCTGACGGGCCACAACAGTAAGGTCCTTGAAATGACAGAAGCTCTGCTCATGCTGGAGATGACCAGGGAAGAATGAGGGAGCCGGCTGCGTAAGAAGCGAGAAAGGAGGAACCCATCTTGAAGCAGGTGGAGAAGCACTTTGTCTAGAAAGAAAATCACCTGTTCTGTCCTAGGCTTCCCCCAAAAGCACTAAGCCAACTCTGAGTCCCGGCAAAACCTCTTTTATTAAATGCGAATTTAGTACATTCACGTTCAGCCAACGGCTTGGCGAACAGTCTTGCAAAGGTATACTAATTAGCTCAGACCTTATCTATTCTTGGAAAGCTGCCCGGTAAATATTTCCACACAAAGTACTGACAGGGAAGGGCTGGATTACACATGCAAATCTTTACGAAACTGGAACAAATGAATGAGTTGTTTCCTGCAAAAGCCCCCTGCCCTTTTGCTCCTTTGATGGGAGGGGCCATTCATCGTCTACCTGTGGCCTTACTCCCACGTCGACCCTGCGTTCTTAATCGTTCCTTCCTTTTGGCAGTTCTGCAAATGCACCCAGGCTGAAAACCGGTTCCAGAAGCTCCCCTGCCTCACTAATGTCCAAGCCCAAAGGCAGCTGATGATTACCAGCCTGCCCTGGCCCCATCTCTGCCTCTGATGCAGAGCCCTCATCCAAGCCTTGCTCAGCCTCCAAGACTGGCCCAGGTTCCTCCTCAACCTCCTTGTTACTGTCCGACTCTGCTGCCAGCTCTGTCAGCCACCAGCGGGCCACAACAACACCCAGGACTTAGTAGGTGATTATTGTCCAGTTCCTATCCATTTAGAGAGGGCTGTAAAGCACTGTGAAGTGGTGTATAAGTCTAAGTGCTATTGCTTTTCTAAGGAACCTTTATCTGATGGTCTCTTTGGAGATGAATCTTCCTGAGGGATTGCCCCTCTAAGAAGGGAACTTCCCCTTTTCCTCAGAGCTGTTCAGCAGCCATTTAACTCAGAGGCTTCCAGACTCAAAACAGCACCAGAGAGAACAGCACAAGTGTTCTTGCGAATTCTGCAGTATAGAAATGAAACAAATGATTATTATTCTCATTAATACAGGGAGGCGGTGGCTCAGTGGCTAAGACGCTGAGCTTGTCGATCAGAAAGGTTGGCAGTTCGGCTGTTCGAATCCCTAGCACCGCGTAACGGAGTGAGCTCCCATTACTCGTCCCAGCTTCTGCCAACCTAGCAGTTTGAAAACAGGTAAAAAATGCAAGTAGAAAAATAGGGACCACTTTGGTGGGAAGGTAACAGTGTTCCATGTGCCTTCGGCATTTAGTCATGCCGGCCACATGACCATGGAGATGTCTTCGGACAGCGCTGGCTCTTCGGCTTTGTAACAGAGATGAGCACTGCCCCCTAGAACCGGAAATGACTAGCACTTATGTGCAAGGGGAACCTTTACCTTTATTTTCATTAAAGCTTCTGTTTCCATACTTCAGCCTGCCTTTCATTGAGGCGTATATGGCACGAGCCAGAAAGAGGGTTGTGAAAATATCTACAGACCCCCTCAAACCCTGGACATAAATTGTTTCAACTCCTTCCCTCAAGAGGACACTATAGGGCATTGCATACCAAAACAACCACACACACAGTTTCGCCCCCATACTTTTCCTCTGCTATAAACAACTAATTCCCACAACACCATCTATGCCCTAAGGCTAGGCTGTCAAACCACATAGTAGGGCTATATTACTATCATCCTTCTCATCTTTCCTATTACCTATTCCTTTAGCATCTTATGACTATAATTTTGTGGTTTGTATGACTTATGTTGACTGCTTTTATTTAGTATTCTATTATGATTTATGTTGGTTGCTTTTATTTAGTATCCAATGACTATCACTGAATGTTGTATCTTATGATTTATGATTGAATTTTATGATTACGATCATGATTTTTCACTTGTTGCTTGTATGTGCACTGAAAGCTTATGCACCCGAAACAAATTCTTCGTGTGTCCAATCATACTTGGCCAATAAAGAATTATGTTCTATTCCATTCCCTATTCTATTCTAATTCCTAATTCTAATATAATATTAATCCTTATTCTATTCTATTCTTATTCTATTCCATTCTAATTTATATATTCGTTCCATTCCCTATTCCAGTCCATTCTTTGTTCTGTTCTGTTCTATTCCAATTCCTAATTCTAATCTAATGTTAATCATAATTCTATTCTATTCCTAATTCCTATTCTATTCTATTCCATTCCATCCTAATCTCTATATTCCATTCCATTCCCAATTCCAGTCAATTCCCATTCTATTCTATTTCAATTCCAATTCCTAATTCTAATCTAATTGTCAGATCTCTGACAGGCACCCCCATTCAAATGATAAATCTCTAGCCACATCTCTTAGAGTAAAAAAGATTGATTTATTAGGAGCTGGTCTGTCGGCGTTTCCGGTTGCAGCTGACTCTTGACAAATCATTAATTTCACCCTTGACCCTGATCTTCCCCCCACTCCTGGATGTATATTCTCCAATAAGACACATCCATAGCCAAGAATCATCAATCATGCTCTCCAGTAATAATTTTGAGTGCCAGAGGCTTCGGTTGCCAAAGCAATTATCTCAAGCATTTAAGGAATGCACTGCTTTCCTCCCTCGCTTTTTGCTGACAACTAAAAAGACCAAAGTATTTTTTAGTTTACACTCATAATTCTATTCTATTCCTAATTCGTATTCTATTCTATTCCATCCTAATCTCTAAATTCCATTCCATTCCCTATTCTAGTCCATTCCTATTCTATTCTATTCCTAATCCTAATCATTATAAATTCTAATTTGGAAACTTAGAAAAGCAGGCTATTGGTCACCTATTCCTATTCTATTCCAACTCCTAATTCTAACCTAATATTAATCCTATTTCTATTCTATTCCTAATTCCTATTCCACTCCATTCCATTCTAATCTGTATAGTCCATTCCATTCCCTATTCCAATCAATTCCTATTCTGTTCTATTTTATTCCAATTGCAATTCCTTATTCTAATCTAATCTAATATTAATCATAATTCTATTCTATTTCTAATTCGTATTCTATTATATTCCATTCCACCCTAATCTCTATATTCCATTCCATTCCCTATTCCAGTCAATTCCTATTCTATTCCAATTCCTAATTCTAATCTAAATATTAATCATAATTCTATTCTATTCCTAGTTCATATTCATTCCATCCTAATCTCTATATTCCATTCCATTCCAATTCCTAATTCTAATCTAATATTAATCATAATTCTATTCCATTCCTAATTCACATTCCATACCGTTCCATCCCATCCTAATCTCTATATTCCATTCCATTTCATTCGATTCCAATTCCTAATTCTAATCTAATATTAATCATAACTCTATTCCATTCCTAATTCACATTCCATACCAATCCATTCCATCCTAATCTCTATATTCCATTCCATTCCCTATTCCAGTCCTTTCCTATTCTATTTTATCCTAATCCTAATCATTATAAACTCTAATTTGGAACCTTAGAAAAGCAGTTTACTGGTCACCTATTCCAACTCCTAATTCTAATCAAACATTAATCCTAATTCCTATTCTACTCCATCCCATCCTAATCTGTATATTCCATTCCTAAACTAAGAACACACACACACAAACCCACCTTGTTTTTCCAACCCCTTTCCAAAGACGCTCCTTCAGAATATGTCCCCGCCGCTTTGGAAGCGTTTTCTCACTCAAGGCAAAGCTTAAAGACCGGAGGGAGCTGTCCGGGGCTCCAGTCAAGAGCCTCCCCGGAGCGGGGACTCGGGAGCCCAGCTTTTCCTTGCTGCCCCGCCCGGGATGCCCAGCTAGGAAGCTGCAGGCGGAGACTCCCAGGCAGGCAGGGAATTTGCTTGCACAGGCACCCGCAGGGGAAAAGGCGGCTCTGCCCTTCGCCCGAGCTCCGATCCTCAAGCGAGCCACGCAGGGCGAAGGATCCGCGCAGCTCCTTCCCACCCAGCCCAGCCCAGCGCGTAGCTGCAGCCGCGCGCATGCGCCTTCCTCCCAGGCAAAGGCTTTTTCCGCCAGCCGGGGTGGAGGGATTTGGGGGGGGGGGAGTTGCGAAAGCACCGAGAGGGTCTCTCTCCTAGAGAGGCCCTCGGCCACTTCCGGGTTCCCCCCCCCGTCCGGGTTTCTTGTTGAGATTCGGAGGGGGGGTGGAGGGCTCTTTCCTGCTGAGCCAGGGAAGCGGATGGCTGTGTCAAGAGGGCGCCCGCGGGCGCGTCCTTGTTTTCAGGCTGGGATGCAAAAGGGGAGAGGGCGCCCCAAAGGTGACCGCCGAGGAGGAATTAGGGGGTGGCAGCTTGAGAAGAGGGTGGGTAAAGGTGGACCCTCCGTACCGCAGTTGAGAGTATAGAGAATAGAAAATAGAATAGGGAATAGAATAGAGAAGAGAATAGGGAATAAAATAGAATAGGGAATAGAAAATAGAGTAGAGAATAGGGAATAGAATAGAGTAGAGAAGAGAATAGGGAAGAGAATAGAGAAGAGAATAGGGAATAAAGTAGAATAGGGAATAGAAAATAGAGTAGAGAATAGGGAATAGAATAGAG
>NW_020769544.1:29126-76219 GCF_900518735.1 Pseudonaja textilis
TCTTTCTTTCTTTCTTTCTTTCTTTCTTTCTTTCTTTCTTTCTTTCTTTCTTTCTTTCTTTCTTTCTTTCTTTCCCCTTTCTTCTAAGCAGAGGATGAATGGGAGATGCTCAGTTCCGGGCATGAACCAGCAACACCATTGCCAAAAGATAAGGTGAAAACTGCAGAGACGTTTTTTGGAAAGCAAAATTCTGAGGAAAAACGGTTAAAGGGGGAGCTGGGAACGCACCCTACTTTACCTCATGTAGATATCAGTGACTTCTTGGGTAAAGAGGATCACCCAGAAAAAGAAGGTTGGCCAGAGTGCGGAAAAATACTCACAGATGAATCCGGATTATGCGACTGCTGCAGAAGCCACATGGCAGGGAAACAAAACGAACATGGAAAACGTCCCAGAAGGACCTTCTCAGTTACTCTACATCAGAGAATACAAGGAGAGAAACCGTATAAATGCCTAGAGTGTGGGAAAAGCTTCAGGGACTCAAGTTACCTTACTTCCCATAAAAGAATCCACACAGGAGAAAAACCCTACGAATGCAAGGAATGCAGAAAGAGCTTCCGTTTTGCACAAAGCCTCACATCCCATAATAAGATCCACACAGGCGAGAAACCCTATGAATGTCCCAAGTGCGGAAAGACCTTCAGTCAAAAATATCAGTATACCGTACATAACCGAAACCACACCGGAGAGAAACCGTATAAATGCACAGATTGTGGGAAACGCTTCACTAATTCAAGTTGCCTCACTTCCCATAAAAGGATCCACACCGGGGAAAAACCATATAAGTGCCCGGAATGTGGAAAGAGTTTCAGAGCTTCAAGTTCTCTTGCTGCCCACAAAATGATCCACACCGGCGAGAAGCCCTACGAATGCAAGAACTGCGCAAAGAGTTTCAGACAAAAATGTCAATATATTGTACATAACAGAATCCACACCGGGGAGAAACCCTATAAATGCACGGAGTGTGGAAAGAGCTTCCGCTCAGCAAAACACCTCCCTTCCCATAAAAGGATCCACACCGGGGAGAAACCGTTTGCGTGCAAGGAATGTGGAAAGACCTTTAGTGAAAAACATCATTTTACTGAACATAACCGAATCCACACTGGGGAGAAACCCTATAAATGTGCTGAGTGTGGAAGATGTTTCACTGTGTCAAGTTCCCTCACTTCCCATCAAAGGATCCATACTGGGAAAAAGTCATACATCTGCCCAGTGTGTGGAAAGGGTTTTACCCAGCACCAGTCCCTTTATGAGCATAGAAAAATTCACTCAAGGGAAACACATAAAAAGAAACAGGGTAGAACCGTATAAGCAAATTGTCAACAATTTTGGACTCTGCGGTCCTTGAGCTATATTTATTACTGTGGGGAAATGAAATGTTAGGGAATGAATGGAAGAGAAGATGGAATCATGATTCTGAGGAAAACGGAGAATAAATATGACTGAATTCTTGAGCAATGTTGAGCATTTGTTATATAGAGCCCTGAATCTGGTCTTTCTTAAAATATACACCTTGGAACCCTTCTCAGATTACTGACCACTAGAAGCACCTAACATAGTGATATAACATTGTCTCTGACCTTCGATTTTGCTCTTTTTGTAGCTCTATTTACATCTATTTAGCTGTATTTACACCCTAGATCAAGTGTCTTCTAACTTGGCAAGTTTAAGACTTGTTGTGGTTAGCTAGCAGCAGGTGCAGATGGCTGAGGAGAGCGAGGACTCTGATGAGGGGCCAGGACCATCAGGGAGTGGACTGCTGCCTTCAGAGATTGTGGGGGCTAGCCGCAGTGATGAGGAGGTTCCCGAGGAGCCTGTGCCAAGTGCAAGTGCACGAAGGATTGCTCGGAGGAAAGAACAATTACAGCAGCACAGGCGACTCGGGAGTAAGGCTACAAGGTAATGCCCCCTTCCTCAAGAGGATAAAAGCCAGGTTTGAAAAAGTGTTCTTTGCAGAAAGCAAAGAAGCTCTTAAATTCAACTGGTGGACATCTTAGTTCGTGTTTGTAAATTAGTTCTTATGTCTGGACTTTTGGCAGCCTTGATGAACACTTTGGCAAGGCTCTTGTCGGAGCTAATTAGTGGAAAGCAGCCATTTATCTGTAAAGGAACAGCATTTGTTATTAAACTTTAAAAGGTGGGGGCTGCTGCCTTTGTCTGTGTTTGCTCTTTGGGAACCCGGTTGGGTCAGAACACTTGTGGACTTCAACTCCCAGAATTCCTGAGCTAACATGACTGGAGGAGGAATTCTGGGAGTTGTCCACAAGTCTTGAAGCTGTCAAGTTTGAAGACCCCTGCCCTAGATAATAGGCTCAAGATCCAGATGGTTCTTGACGGATTAGAACACTGGGCCCTATCTAACAAAATGAAATTCAATGTAGAGAAAAGTACAGTCTTATACTTAGGCAAGAAAAATCCAAAGTACACATATAGATTGGGTGAAACCAGGCTCAATAGCAGTAACTGTGAGAGGGATCTTGGAATCTTAGTGGACAACCAGCTAAATATCAACCAGCAGTGTGCGGCAGCAGCCAAAAATGCTATTACAATCCTAAATTGCATTAACAGAGATACAATCAAGATCAAGTGAGGTACTAATACCACTTCATAAAGCCTTAGTAAGACCACACCTAGAATATTGCATCCAAAGGGTGTTGAGACTCTAGAAAATAAAGTGCAGAGAAGAGCAACCAGGATGATTAGGGGACTGGAGACTAAAACATACGATGAATAGTTGCAGGAACTGGGCTTGGCTAGTCTAGTGAAGAGAAGGACCAGGGAGACAGGATAGCAGTCTTCCAATATTTGAGGGGCTGCCACAGGGAGGAAGGGGTCAAGCTATTTTCCAAGGCACCCGAAGGCCAGACAAGGAATAATGGATGGAAGCTAAACAAGGAGAGATTCAACCTGGAAATAGGGAGAAACTTTCTGACAGAACAATCAACCAATGGAACAGCTTGTCCTCAGAAGTTGTGGGAGCGTCATCCCTGGAGGCTTTCAAGAAGATATTGGACTGCCATTTGTCAGAAATGGTGTAGGGTCTCCTGTTTGGGCGGGTGACCTACAAGGTCCGTTTCATCTGTTAATCTGTTAAATCTCTGTCATTGAACATTAATTATAAGGGCTGTCAAAACTTTCCATTCTCTTTTATTTAGTCTTCAGGCTTTCTCATCTGTTGAAATGACCAAAAATAAAAATAAAAATGCCGGTTTTAAGCCACAGATGGGCAATCTTAGCTTTGCTGTCATCATGTAATTTCCTGAATAAAGATCTCTTTTGGTTATCATTCTTTTAAGGACTAGTCTCAGAATTGTTTAATATAACGTTTCATTCTTGGTGCTTCATTCTTTCTTTTTAAATGCGCCATTTAACTCATACAGGACAGGAATTTGGACAGCATTCCAGAGTTACAAAGTACGAGATAAAAGGTTTCCTTCCCTAGATCCCCAATAATATTTCCCACTTAATGACAAAGCCATGGTTGCATTGGGGGTTGAAGCCCAGCCCCATATGCTTTTAGGAATTCCATCCAAAGCTGAGATTCTCTGATTTAGAAAGGAATTTGAACCATCCATGATTGATCGGGGTAAGTTTTTCTCAGAAGAGAAAGTAACACCAATAAGATCAAGGAGCTTATAGTGGACTATAGAAGGAACAGATCAAACATCCAGCCCTTGCTTATCAATGGAGACTGAGTGGAGCAAGTGGCCAGTTTTAAGTTTATGGGTGTTACCATAAAAGAGGATCTAACCTGGGACGCCCACATTGCAGCCCTGGTCAAAAGGGCCCAGCAGGGATTATACTACCTAAGACTTCTCAGAAAACAACAACAGAATGAAAAACCGCTGGTGACCTACAGCTGCACCATAGAGAATATCTTAACTTACTGCACCTCTGTATGGTTTGCCGATTGCACAGGGTTAGATAAGGACAGCACTCCAGGGGGTTAACGTCATTGCCCAGAAGATCATTGGTTGCCCTCTTCCCCTCTTTGGAAGAGCTTCATAGCTCCCGCTGCCTTAAGAAAGTTCAAAACATCCTCAAAGATCCATCTCATCCTGGGCACCCCCCCCCTTTTTTTTGAACTATTACCATCTGGCAAACAGTACAGGATAATAAAAACAAGGACAAATAGGCTGAAAAACAGCTTGTATCCCAGGGCAGAAGCTCTGTTGAATTCTACTGTATAGTGCAGTGTTGGTGAGGGGTTGGAGGTTTTCAATTCAATGTGTGGAGTGTGAAGGATGTGTGTGTTTATTTTCATGGTCATGATGTGCACTGAAGATGGTGTTCGATTTTGTTGTACAAGGTGCAATGACAATAAAATAAAATAAACTAAAACTAAACTAACTTGTGATAAAAGTTGGCTGATTATGTGGTTCAGCTGACCATAAGTGTTAAAAAGAGATCAGAATTCAAGGTGAATACCTCCTCCTATTTTTCTCACAACCACCATCTTGTGAGTGGGTTGGCCAAGTGAGAATAACAGGCCAAAAGTCACCCATGCCTAAAGGGAACTAGAACTCATGGTCCCCTAGTTTCTAATCCAGCACCTGAACTGCTTAACAATCATTTATTATGTATTGATTTATAAAATTTATAGGCTGCCCATCTTACCTCAAGGTAACTGGGTGTTGTGGTTCGCTAGCAGCCAGTGCAGACGGTAGTGGAATTGGACTGTGGGGAAGAAGGCGAGAGCAGCTGAGACAAAGGGGGTGACTCAAGAGTAAGGCTTGGAGGTGATTGCCCCTTCTCTAAGGTATAAAGGTCAGGCCAAGATGACAAAACCTTTGCAGGAAGCAAGTACTTCAATTGGTTCAGTCATTCTTGAAGCTCTTTGTACTTTAGTTGGTTTTTTTTCCCTAGTTCCTTTGATACTTCTGTTTTTGGTAGCACCTCACAGAACTGAAAGGTGTGTGCTTATCTCAGGTGACTAGAATTAATTCCAGCTGGGAATGAAAACAATTACCAGCATTGCAATAAAATAAGTCTTGTTTTCAAAATAAGTGTGTGTGTAATTAAGGTTTATGAAGCCCGGGTCAGAACACTGGGTGGCTTATTATAACATGATGATTATAACAAGCTCTCTCCAAGGGACAATATTGAACTAGAAAAAATTAAACCAGGGACTTTGCGATATCCCTGGAATCTACAGGATGCGCTCTTTACATTCACCATCTCTTCAGGACGGTTTAGATCCGTATGGACCATCCAGGAGCAAAGATATCGGCAGCGATCTCAGAACTCCAAGATTGCATGCCATATCGTCGCGACGCCAGTTCCGCCCTAGAGAGATTCATCTTAATGTCAAACTCTTTGCACAGATGACTTCATAGTGTAAAAGCATAGTGATATTTCATCCCATAATGCTGGAGCAAAGAGTGAGACACCAGCACACTGCTGGGATCCAAGCAGGAGAAAGGAAACTCCCCCAACCCAACCAAGGGTCAGTTAGTGACCAATCAGGATTACAGATGCGAGCACATGACATGAACTACATTTCCCATGATGCATTAACTACATTTACCATGAGGCATTCCCTTAAGGGGACAGCTCCCAATTCTAACTTAACTATCTCAATTCCCAATCCCCCTATACTGTCTGGACAGCACAGTAGCACTTAGACTTATATATCAATTTGCAGTGTTTTACTGCAGTGGTGGGATTCATTTTTTTTTTACTATCAGTTCTGTGGGCGTGGCTTGGTGGGCGTGGCAGGGGAAGGAAAATCTCCAATCAGAGGTGGCATTTGCCGGTTCTCTGAACTACTCAACATTTCTGCTACCGGTTCTCCAGAACTGGTCAGAACCTGCTGAATACAACCTCTGCTTTACAGCCCTCTCTAAATGGTTTACAGAATCAGCCTATTGCCCCAACAATTTGGGTCCTCATTTTACCCTTATTTACATCTCGGAAGGATGGGAGGCTGAGTCAACCTTGAGCCTGATGGGATTCAAACTTCGAAATTGCAGGCAACTGGCAGTCAGCAGAAGTAGCCTGCAGTACTGCATTTTAACCACTGCACTGCTAAGGCCCGTTCATCTGGATTCCTGCTTTACCAAAAATATAGAGAAATTTTGGCATAGAACAGACCAGATTTGCCTCAAAGGGCATAGGTCAAATGTGTGAGGTTTCCGAAACATGTTTTCTTCCTTCCTGGAACTGCTTTTGAAGCCACAATATTGATTGATTGATTGATTGATTTGTAATACACAGTTATTACTAACTACAAATAACTACAAATAACTCAGGCAGCAAATATACACAACACACACTCTTCCGCCACCTATTTTTCCCACAACAACCCTGTGAGGTGGGTTGGGCTGACAGAGAGAGAGAGAGAGAAAGTCACCCAGCTGGCATTCATCCCTAAGGCAGGATTTGAACCCACAGCCTCCTGCTTTCTAACCTGGTGCCTTAACCACTTGACCAAACTGGCGTAACAGATACACTCTACATTGTAATTGTGAAAATCATGGTCTTCTTTTCCTCTAACCCTCAAGGGAGTTTCATCATCCCTGATTCCCCGAATGCAGCAAGCAACCTGTTGCAACATTTGATAAATCTTGCCCGGAAAACCACATGCCAAATTAATGCTTCCTCTGGAGCCAATGTGTTCAGAGTGACGTGCACCCTCTTGAGGTGCAGAGTTAACTCCCTACGATCCTGGGAAGTTGTGGTTGGATGCTCTCTCTCTCTTTTGAAGGCAGAACAGATCCACAGAGTTGGAAAGGACCTTGGAGGTCTTCTAGTCCAACCAGTGCTCTCTGAAATGCTTCTGAGGGCTGCCATACAAGCTGAGCTGTTCCTCTTGCTGCTCCTTCTGCTTCTATTGCCTAGTGCAGCTGGCGGGAGAAAATGCCCCCTTGATTTCACCAAGGATCAAAATGGGGTGTACAATTTTTACCGCCCAGGAGACCTCTATATTGGTGGCATTGTTTCCCTGAGGTCAATCTGGTCAGCAATAGCAACCTTCAAGGAGCCTCCCTTTAGCCAACCAGTTTTGTAAGTAGATCTCGGGGGTGGATTTTGTACTCTTTTGCATGGAAACATGCAAAATTCTTCATTTATTTTACCGATTTTCTTCTCCAAAAAAATGGGGCTGAGACCCTATTATTTAATCACTCAATCAGAATAGAGCTGGAGTGAATCATGGAAGATTTCCAGTCCAAATCCCTGCTCAAGCAGGAGATCCTATATCATTTCAGACAGAGGTGGTATTCAGCAGGTTCTGACCGGTTCTGGAGAACCGGTAGCAAAACTTTTGAGTAGTTCGGAGAACCGGCAAATACCACCTCTGACTGGCCCCGTCCCCCATCTATTCTCTGCCTCCTGAGTCCCAGCATATTGGCTGGGTCTTCTTTTGTTGCCATGCACAGGAGAATGGAGCTGGAAAGTAGATTAGTGGGGTGGGGAGGGAATGGGGATTTTGCAGTAATCCTGCCACGCCCACAGAACCGGTAGTAAAAAATTTTTGAATCCCACCACTGATTTCAAAGAAATGGTCATCAAGTCCTTCTTAAAATCCTATACTGATGAAGCATCCACAACTTCTGAAAGGAAGCTGTTCCACTGGTTAATTGTCCTCACTGTTAGGAAGTTTCTCCTTAATTCCAGGTTGCTTCTCTCCTTGATAAGTTTCCATCCATTGCTTCTTGTCTTCCCTTTGGGTGCTTTGGAAAATAAGTTTTGTGGCAGCCCCTGAAATACTGGAATGGTGCTATCATGTTAGTCCTTCGTTTCTCTAGACTAGCCATGCCAGGTCCCTGCAACAGTTCTTCATATGTTTTAGTATTATAATTATTACTTCTAGTAGGAGTAGCAAGGATAGAGTTACAAAGGGTCTCAGATCCAACCCGTGCCCAAATGCATGAATTGTTAAAGTACTGAATGAATAATTAAAGGTGGTTGTGGGTTTTATTTTTGTTTTGAAGCAAAGGTTATAATGCACACTGGTACCTTCTGTCCTTTCTTTTTGCCATTCGTGAGATCAACCAGAATCCCCACATTTTGCCCAATATCACCCTGGGCTATGACATCTACGAGAACTATTATGAACCAGGACTGACTGCCGATGGCCTGATGGACTTACTCTCCACCGGACAGGCAAACGTCCCAAACTACATTTGTGGAAGAGAAAAGAGGCTGCTGGCTGTGATTGAAGGGACCGACTCCAACATTTCCGAGCAGATTTCCACCATGTTGAACCTCTACAAGATGCCACAGGTATGAATGGAGATGGGGAGAAAAGCCAAACCTAGATGTGTCCTGCTCAGGGATATGCCATGACCATTGAAACAGCAGGTTGAAGGATATTTTTAAATCTGACACGGCAATGGAGATCAAGTTTGCAATAGTGGAGAATATCTGTATCTCAGGTGCAGGGTGAGAATGAGATTTTCCGAACTTGTGGGTTGGTTCCCAAACGTTTTTGTTATCAGGCTAGGTAACACCTTCAGCAGAATTTAGGGGATGTCAGGTGTGAGTGTGTCAAGTGAGGGTCTTGTTTGGCTGTTTGTTTTTGTCTTGTTTGGCTGGTTTGGCAGTCTGGTTTGACTCTGCAACCCAACAAGACAGAGACAGACTTCAACAAATAATTAGAACTGCAGAAAAAAAAACAATTGCTACCAGCCTGCCTTCCATTGAAGACCTGTATACTGCACAAGTCAAAAAGAGGGCTGTAAAAATATTTACAGACTCCTCACATCCTGGACATAAACTGTTTCAACTCCTACCCTCAAAATGATGTATAGAGCACTGCACGCCAGAACAACTGGACACAAGGAGTTTTTTTCCTGAACGCCATCACTCTGCTAAACAAATAATTCCCATAATACTGTCAACTTATTTATTAAGACTGTATTACCATTATTCCTCTCATCCTTCCTTTTACCTATCTCTTCCCACTTATGACTATAACCATGGTTACTTGAATCTTTACAATTTATACTGTTTTATTTGTTTCCTAGTATGATTTCATTGCTTATTAGTAACCTATGACTATCACTAAGTGTTGTATCTTATGATTCTTGATCAACGTATATTTCCTGAGAGCATATGCACCAAAGACAAATTCCTTGTGTGTTCAATTACACTTGGCCAATAAAGAATTCTATTCTGTTCTGTTCTATTCTAATTCTATTCTATTCTATTCTATTCTCTATTCTATACTATGCTGTTCTATATTCATTCTGTTATTCTGTCCTACCCTATCCTGAATCATGTTCTATTCTATTCTATTCTATTCTATTCCATTCCATTCCATATTCTACTCTACTCTACTCTACTCTTTTCTCTACTATTGTGACAGGTTTTGTAATGGGTCAGCTGTGAGTCATCAGTGAGTCTTGTGATGGGTCTTGTGATAAGGAGATTACCTCACATCAAGAACACTGGGAGATGAACTGCTGTTGGGGGAGGGGTATTGCCTGGGTTGGTTGAGGTTGGTGCTGTTTCTGGTTGGCTGTGCAGTTGATTTGGATTCTGAGGGGTTCGTAGGCTGGTTGTAGGTCAATGTGCCTGATGATGGAATCGCTTGTGGAGTGTGAGTCTTCAATGAACTCACAAGCGTGGCAGGTGGTAGCGGGGCCGATGGTTTTGGTGTTGCTCCAATCGAACTGATGCTGTTTGGTGTCAGTATGGGACACCAAACCAATCAAGTTATCACTGGGTCTTAATTGTACTTCAGAGAAAATGATGCTCATTTCCTAATTTTCATTCCTGGGGCAGATCTTGAGAAGTTATCAGTTTGAACTTCAGAAGCAGAGAATGGAAAGTTTTAAAAGGGGTCTTGGAGATCTTCTTTCCCAGCCTCTGCCCTACACAAAAGTTCACTTTTGGTATTCCCAAAACATTACCATCTAGTCTCTGTGAAAATACCTCCAGCAAAGGAAAGTCTACCAGCTCACAAGGCAATCTGTCCCATTGTGGAACTCCTCGTACCATTAGTGAACTCCTCCAGTTCATAGGATATAAGATGACAGTGAAAATCTTTGTCTTTTTTTAAAGACTGGAAGTCTGATCAATCACCAATCAATCAACCTTTATTGTCAGAGTACAACATGTGTACAATGAGATTGGCTCACTGAGTCCCTAACCCAGTGAATCCTACTAACGCACAATCTTATTATACTATGTGTCACAATGTGCCGGCTCGGCAAGTCTATCATACTATGTTGACATGAAGTTATTTTCCGTTCAGGAGTCTGACAGCCCACAGGTAGAAACTGTTCTTCAGCCTGTTAGTGCAGCTGGCTATGTTTCTATATCTCCTACCTGATGTTAGGTGAGTAAAGAAGTGCTGACCAGGGTGTGAGTCATCCCTGAGTGTGAGTTTGATATGCAATGATAAGCAGAATGCACAGAATGAACATTAGAATGTTCTTGTGCTGCACTGTTCAGTCTTTCATAGTTTCTAAAGAGGTGCCAGTTATTATAATAACAGAGTTGGATGGAACTTTGGAAGTCTTCTAGTCCAACCCCCTACTCAGGCAGGAAACCCTAGACTATTTCAGACCAATGGTTGTCCAATCTCTTCTTAAAAACTTCCAGTGTTGGAACATTCACATCTTCTGAGGACAAGTCATTCCACTGGTTAATTGTTCTCACTGTCAGGAAATTTTTCCCTAGTTCTATGTTGCTTCTCTCCTTGATTAGCTTCCATCCTTTGCTTCTTTTCCTGCTTTCAAATGCTATGAAGAATAGGTTGATTCCCTCTTCTTTGTGGCAGCCCTTTAGATATTGGAATATTGCTTATAATCTATATGTTGTTTTCACATTTTTCCCAACAATGTATGCGTTTTTGTCCAATATTTTATTTGCTTTTACACACGTCCACCACATATGATCATATTTTTGCTGGGCATAATATCTGAAAAGTATGATAAAGGGAACCTATACTTAATATTATGTGTTTTGACAGCAGCAAGAATTGTATTTGCACATTTGTACTGGAAAAGTGAGGGAACACATACAGAGGATGATGTAATAAAAAAAAAGATTGTGCAGAAATGGACAAATGGACAGTAAAAATAAAAGAAAAGGAAGATGCAGAGTATTTTAAAACATGGGACTTGTTTTATAAATGGTTGGATAAGCAGAGGTAGAAATTAGGGATGGGAAAAGTATTATTATATCTAAATAAATTGATCCAGACAATATGCTGTTCACTAAGCACTTAGTATGTAATGTGAAAATATATAAATAAATGGTTGGAACATTGATATCATGTCATCCCTAGTTTTTCTTCTCATTAGACTAGCCATGCCCAGTTCCTGCAGCTGCAGTTTCTTCATATGTTTTAGCCTCCAGGTTTAGAAGTCAGCTTTATCTATACCTACAGCTGTATTTGTACAATTTGTACAGCAACTGGCCCAGTAAAACATTTTTCCCATTCAGTTTGAAAGCACTTATGTAAATATTTTAAGCGACTTGTGATAGCTGACCTTCAAGACTATTCTCTTAATTTACTTTGGTAGGAGCTTGCAAGATTTCAGTCCTTAATATAAATTAGTACCTTGGTGTAGTAGAATAGAATTAGAATAGAATAGAATTCCTTTATTGGCCAAGTGTGATTGGACACACAAGGAATTTGTCTTGGTGCAAATACTCTCAGTATATATAAAAGAAAAGATACATTCGTCAAAAATCATAAGGTACAACACTTAATGATAGCCTTAGGGTACAATAAGCAATCAAATCATACCAGGAAACAGTCAATATAAATCATAAGGATACAAGCGACAAAGTTACAGTCATACAGTCATAAGTGGGAGGGGATGGGTGATAAGGAATGATGAGAAGATTAATAGTAATAGTAGTGCAGACTTTGTAAATAGTTGAACAGTGTTGAGGGAATTATTTGTTTAGCAGAGTGATGGCATTTGGGAAAAAACTGTTCTTGTGTCTAGCTGTTCCGGTGTGCAATACTCTATAGCATCATTTTGAGAGTAGGAGTTGAAACAGTTTATGTCCGGGATGTGAGGGGTCTTTAAATATTTTCACAGCCTTCTTTTTGACTTATGTAGTATACAGGTCCTTGATTGAAGGCAGGTTGGTAGTATTATACAAAATACATGTCCCTGATTGAAGGTAGGTTGGTAGTAATTGTAGTAATAGGTGAATTGGATCTTGATACCATCTACTTCATCATTCTGCTTAGAGCAGAAACCAACTACTCCAGCATCTTGGGAGAAATGATTGCTCAAACTAATAAGACCATATCCTTTAAACAATGCCCTGAACATCTTTTCCCCACACTTCTTTTTCTTACTAGGTCAGTTATGGTTTTGTGTCTGAAACTCTGAATGATAAAACCAATTTCCCATTCATCTACCGCATGGTCCCCAAAGAAGAATACTTGTATTGGGGAATTGCCAAAGTGCTCCATCATTTTGGATGGAACTGGATCGGTCTTCTAGCACCAGACACTGACAATGGGAAAAGATTTCTCCGAACTTTGAGGCCCATATTAACCAGAAACACAATTTGTGAAGCCTTCTCGGTGAACATCCCAATATTGCCCTGGAAAATGAGGCTATTGTTCAATGAACCATTTCACTTGTGGAACAATGTCAGTGTTTTCATATATTACGGGGAAGACCGTTACTTGTATTCCTTGATAAAAGTCTTACAATCCTACACTGAAAGGCACGTCAAGCCCATCCTGGCAAAAGTTTGGATCACCACAGCAATGTGGGACCTCACTCTGAATTTATCTGACAACATACTGTCTCCTCAGCACCTCCGGGGTTTTTTCTCTTTCTTAATCCATACTGAAAAAAGACCGCAAGTTTCAGAAACATTTTTTGGCATGATGCAAAACTTTGGCAAAATGGCGTTCAACTGTTCGTATTCCAGACACCTCTTTTCTGTGAAAGGAAGGGTGAGGTGCCAGGAGAATGAAGAATTGAAGAACCTGGAGGAAGAGGTGGTGGAAAAAACCTTCTCTCTGGACAGCTACAGTATTTACAACCTCGCCTGGGCAGTCGCTCGGGCTTCACACGATGCCTACTTATCCAGGTCCAAGCAAAAAGCAAAGAAGAAAAGAGATCACAGGCTGGTCCTTCAGGCATGGCAGGTATTTGATTTCCTTTAGAAAGCCTAAAGGTACGATTTCAGATTTCAAAGACATTTTAGATTGTGTGAGGAAGTTAAGATTTTAATTGTCTTCTTCCATTTTATGAGGTTACTGGGGTAGGAAATCCTCCACTCCGTCCCATTTTTTGGATTCCTGACCTGGAGTTCCATGGCACGGTATCAATGACTTGATTCTACTACATCACTAAATTGTTGTTGCTTTAAATCAAATTCATTTTTTAAATTTGATTTTTATTAAGGTTTTGTTTTATTATATAAAATATAGAAAAGAGAAGGAAAAAATAGGAAATTAAGGGAAGGAAGTGGAGCAGGGAAAATGGGATGTGAGATACAAGGGGAAAGAGAAAAAGAAAAAAAAAGGCACTGACTTCCAGCTCTTCTTAGCACAGTACAAGATAAAAACACTCCAATTTCATTTTTTTTTTTTACACATTAATATATAACTAGCCATTTCTATAACCACAAATATTTCTGATTGACAAAATGAAAGTCAAAGTTTCAAAAACTTTTATTCACATGCAGGACATCCAAATAAAAACATATTTTCCTCTTTGAATAAAATGGTGACCGTTTACAAAGATTATTAGGTGCAAATAGAAATACACATTATTTTCATAGCACGCAAGATAAAGCAGGATTGGTTAAATTGATATTTTATTTTAAAAAAATATCAGTCATATGCCACCCATTTCTGTCTGCAAAACAACTTTGGGCAGCATCTAAAACATCAGTAGCAGTGTTCCAACATCTCAGGGGCTGCCACAAAGAAGAGGGAGTCAAGCTATTCTCCAAAGCAACTGAGGGCAGGACAAGAAGCAATGGATGAAAAATAATCAAAGAGAGAAGCAACCTAAAACTGAGGAGAAATTTCCTGCAGTTAGAACAATTAATCAGTGGAACAGCCCCTTACTGGAAGTTGTGGGTGCTCCAGATGTAGTATTCAGCAGGTTCTGACCAGTTCTGGAGAACTGGTAGAAATTTTGAGTAGTTTGGAGAACCGGCAAATGCCACCTCTAACTGGAGATTTTACAGTATCCTTCCCTTGCCACACCTACCAAGCCATGCCCACAGAATTGGTAGTAAAAAAATTGAATCTCACCACTGAGTATAGGGTTTCCTGTTGAGCAGGGGGTTGGACTAGAAGACCTCCAAGGTCCCTTCCATCTCTGTCATCCTGCTATCTTAGAGGCAAGGAGTGGCTAAAATTTGCCTTCTATCTCTCTGATGACTTCCATCGCTATGGAGAGCTTTGTAGCGGAATTCAACTCTACTTGTAGAACATCCTCTTCCTTCATATTATTGTTATTATTCTGCCATTGTAGCTTCATCCTTTCCTGGGAGATTCCCACTTCTACAATACTTGCATGGATGGAGTGTATCTGGATGAGAAGGGGGACCTTGCTGCCAGATTTGATGCCATGAACTGGGTGCTCTTTCCTAATAAGACCTTTGGGGCTGTGAAGTTTGGGAGGATAGATAGACCAGGGAGGTCCAAAGACCTGGAATTCAGCCTTGACCAGGAGGCCATAAATTGGTCCCAGCGTTTTAACCAGGTTAGTTGAGGCTGCTCATCTAATGCCCTCCAACCTTTTTTTCATTCTTCCAAATAGTTGTGAAGTGGATAGCATGTTGCTGGAGCTGGGTTGAAGGATGCTTGGGATCTTTTTCTTTCTCAAAGGTTTTGTTGGGCTCCTTGGATTAAAAAAAAAAGAGAGAGGGGGCCATGGATCACAGAATGGGAAACTTTGTGTCATCATTCCAACTAACCAACTCCAAACCAATAAATTCCAAGACAAACCTCTCCTCAAAGTTCCATTTTATTAGAGTTGTCATATTGGTACACCTGGGAAAATCTGAATCTGAGAGTTCCAGGTTTTCCCTACCCAATAGAAATTCAAAGATCCATCCCCTGCACCCATCAGTCCATCACATGGCCCAATCAAACCTTCGTCCCAACTAGCGACATCCCTCCAGACACTCCCCTCCAGGTTCAGGGAGACTTGTCCTTGACTCTCTGAGAAAGAATGTTGTTGTGTCTAGTCTTCTACCCCACTATGAAATCCCCCTTTCCAAATTCCCAGGCACTGAATGTGGCACCCTCAAAGCTCCCAAGTAAAATATGGCTTCCAAGACTGACACTTTGGTCAAGAAGTCTATGTGGTTTATCCAGATTCAGATGCTGGTTGGATCTTCTTCCTTCCGTTTTGCTTTATAAAGCAAGCTGTGATTGGATGATTGCTGTCAGCAGCTTAAGAACAAAACTGTCTGTCTTGGCTGAATTGTAGTTAAAAGCAAAGTTAGGAAAGTCAGGATGTAGAACTGAGAATCCTATAACATTTAATCCTGGAAGAGATACACAGTATGCTGAATTCACACTTCACAACCATAAAATGGTTGATTTGATTCTGGTTAATTTATTGACAAACCCAATTATTGTGTTTATAAACCCAGGTAGACATTATTTAAGGGACGTGAATGTTCAGTGACTAAGGCGCTGAGCTTGTCAATCAGAAAGGTCAGCAGTTTCGTAGTTCGAATCCCTAGCACTGCGTAACAGAGTGAGCTCCCGTTACTTGTCCCAGCTTCTGCCAACCTAGCAGTTCGAAAGCATGTAAAAATGCATGTAGAAAGATAGGGACCACTTTGGTAACAGTATTCTGTGCACCTTCAGCATTTAGTCATGACCACGGAGACGTCTTCAGACAGTGCTGGCTCTTTGGTTGAGCATTGCCCCCTAGAGCCAGAAATGACTAGCATGCATGTACGAAGTGGACTTTTACTGTTAGACATTATTTGGCTTAGATTCCAGCTTTTCTCCAGAAATTTCCTTGGGTAGGTTTGAACTTCTTCCTTCTCAATTCTACTAAAAAATATCAACCTCTGCCCCACCCTGACAACTCTACACAATTAGCTAACTGTGATTAATTCAATAACAATTAAAGAATATTTGGTTTCATGTAATAGATGAATTGAGACATAGCTATTGAGATATGTCTCATCAACCTGTGTCCACCAATAGGCCTTTAGGGGAAAATTTCACAAATTAACAATGGTCCTATTGAAGATGATATTCCTTTGATTGCCCCAGAATCTCCTTCCTGCCTCCTTCAAGATGCCCCACTGATTTCCATGGGATGGCTAAGCATCCTTCTGCATATCAGGCAACATATAGGACAATACAGGAAAAGAAGCAATGCATGGAAACTCAAGTCAAAGAGAGAAGCAACCTAGAACTAAGGAGAAATTTCCTGACAGCTAGAACAATTAATCAGTGGAACAACTTGCCTCCAGAAGTTGTATATGCTCCAACACTGTTGTTTTTAAGAATAGATCGGACAACCATTCGTCTGAAATGGTATAGGCTTTCCTGCCTGAGCAGGAGGTTGGACTAGAAGACCTCCAAGGTCTCTTCCAATTCTATTATATTTATTCTGCTTTCCCAGCCCCACCCCTTCTTTGAACACTGAACTTAATGCTGGATTGAGAAATCATTTTTTCCAAATTCCTGCTCAGCATGGGATTCGCTAAATCACCTTTGACAGGTGATTATCCAGGCTCTCTTTGAAGACTTCCAGCAAAAGTACCAACCATCTTAGTTGCGCATATCCTAAAAAAACAAAAAGCCAATGTAAACCCCTTCCTTGACAGAAAGAGAAATGGGGTAGGGATGAGCCGACCAATTAAACAGGTGAATGTCTCATGACAGTGGCAATACCCAACCATTTTAATGGTTTCTTTTTTCGATCAGTCGCTTCCTCACTCCAGGTGCACCACAAACTGTCACCCTGGCCAAGCCAAGGTGGTCTTGGAAGGAAGGCCTCTTTGTTGCTATGGATGTATCTTGTGCGCTGAAGGAACCATCTCCGCTCAGGATGGTAAGAGACACCAAGGGGAGAGGCAGTTCTTGAAAGATGGGAAGAACAGTCCATGAAGTATTTCCATTCAGGAATATTTGGAAGCAAACATGTAAGCCTTGAACAAAGTGTCTCATGGGTGATGGCAAAAACCCAGTTATTAGGTAAAGAGAGGAAAGCTAACAATCTAGATTGAAAACCTCAATAAATATGAGACAGAAGCAAGAGTTCATATTTGTACATCATTTTTAAATTGAGTTGTTGTCTACATTTATGCAGCCCAGGTCTGGTATGGAATGGGACAACTCACAGCACAACAACTTGCTGTGGGACAATTCAACAAATGCAAAAATTAATTTTGACAGAACCGTAGCCAATAATAATAAAATTAAAAAGTCAATTAAAAAAACACAAGAGTTACAACAAATTTGGATGAAAACATGGTCACCAATAATAAAAATAACTGAATGAAATGATTAATACAGCGTTGAATTGTCCCGCAACAAGTTGGCCTTCACACATTGGCCATGGCAAGTTGGTCATGGCAACTTGGCTGCAACAAATTGTCCTAGACCTGATCTGGTACACATGGCAACATTTGATAGAAAAGCTGATTAAGTAACCTCTGTCTGTAGGAGCCTGCCTGTTGAAGACTGGCCCAACTCTGCTTCTCTGTTGAGAGATTATATTATGCCTTCCATGAATACAAAAGAAAAATATTTGCTTGAAGAACTGATGAAAGAACTGTCCCTGAACAGGGGTCCAAAGAGCCAATTCCTCAGGGTGTGCCCATTGTGTGAAAAAAAATCTGCCATTTAAATAATAGGTAATAAACAACGCAAACACATCAAGGACACCATTCACTTACCTGGAGCTGAACAACCATAAATCTATAGATTGCCTTGCTTTCAAAATATCTATAGAGAAGAGCCACAGTGGCACAGTGGTTAGAGTGCAGTACTGCAGGCTACTTCTGCTGACTGCCAGCTGCCTGCAATTTGGCAGTTCAAATCTCACCAGGCTCAAGGTTTACTCAGCCACCGATCCTTCCGAGATCAGTAAAATGAGGACCCAGATTGTGGGGGGAAATATGCCAACTCTGTAAATTGCTTAGAGAAGGCTGTAAAGCACTGTGAAGCGGTATATGAATTTAAGTGCTAAGTCTATTTATACCAGTGTAGAGAAAGCATTTTATAAAAATAAACATCTGTCACCTCATCCTCACCTCACGAAACATGTATGGCTTACTGAGCCTATGTAAATCACTGATGGTAGGCTGGATTGAATTGCACTCAACATATGTTGAAAATCATTAGAATTAGGGGTCTCCATGGGTGAGGAGGAGGCAAAAGATCAAGATAATGGGCATAAATCACCCACCCATAAATCACTTTCTTGACTCTTTGTATGCCCCCTTTTCTCAGGTGTCGTTCGTACTATCTACAGCACTCTCAAAAGGTTTCCGTGTAAGTTTCTCAACCAATTCCCATCTAATTGATCCCACTGGCTGAATCTGATTCAACAAGGTCATGAAATAAGTATCTGTCCTGTGCATCCAGATTCTCAAGAAATGATCCCCATTAGCACACCAGACAAATCTTTGAGAAAGGAGTATGCTTGAGACAATGGAGTTCTCAACTGTTATGATCTGGATTAGTATAATGTTGAGGGTTAAGCTGTCTGGTGATATAGATCTTAGGAAGCTCTTCACCTTTTGGGGACCTTCCTTTTTACTCCAGCCAGCTTATTTCCACTCCTGCCTTCACCAAGCATATCCTTTTTGTTAATCTTGGCTGGTTTCCTTCATTTTTACTAGAGAACTTTCAACACCTTTTTCCCCTTTACAGATCTGGGATTTTATTGTAGCCATAATTTATTATTTGTAGACAGTAAGCAAAAAAGGAGAGCTTTATTATGATCATGTAACATTAATATTTGAAGTCTTGCCTGTCTCCTCCCCAGATGCAGAGAAGTGCACAAGATGTCCAAAAAATTACCATCCGAATAAAGGCCAAAATAAATGCATCCCCCAAATTATAACCTTCTTGTCGTACAAAGAAGACCTGGGAATGATTCTAGCTTCCTTTGCCATCTTCTTATCTTTGGTCACTGTCTCTGTCTTAGCAATCTTCATCAAATTCTTAGAAACTCCAATAGTCAAGGCCAACAACCGGGATCTCTCCTATCTCCTCCTGGTCTCTCTCTTCCTATCCTTCTTGACTTCCCTCCTCTTCATTGGTCCTCCAAAGCCAATCACCTGCCTTCTACGACAAACCACCTTCAGCACCATCTTTTCCATCGCTGTCTCTTCTGTCTTGGCTAAAACTATCATGGTTGTGCTCGCCTTCCTGGCCACAAAGCCTGGGAACTTTGTGAGGAGATGGCTGGGAAAGACTCTGGCCAACTCCATTGTCCTTTCTTGCTCTGGTCTCCAAGTTGTCATTTGCATCGTCTGGCTGGGAGTTTCTCCCCCATTCCCTGAGTCTGACACACACTCTCAGACCAATCAGATTGTCCTGCAGTGCAATGAAGGTTCTGTTGTTATGTTTTATCTTGTCCTGGGCTACATGGGCTTCCTGGCTGCCATCTCCTTTGTGGTGGCTTTCCTGGCCAGGAACTTGCCTGGGGCCTTCAATGAAGCCAAGCTGATCACCTTCAGCATGCTGGTGTTCTGCAGCGTCTGGTTGTCCTTTGTGCCCACCTACCTGAGTACCAAAGGGAAGTACATGGTGGCTGTGCAGGTCTTCTCCATCTTGGCCTCCAGTACTGGACTGTTGGGATGTATCTTCATCCCCAAGTGCTACATTATTATTCTGAGGCCAGATCTGAATACAAAGGAGCATCTAACAGCAAACAGTAAAGATGGCTTGAAAGTGAATGCAAAATAGCATGACAATTGTCACAACCTTCTCAAAATTGTTTGAGAAGAAAACAAGTTGGTTCCCTTGGCATATTCCAGAGAAGTTAGCTTTGTTAATTTTGTTGGTAGCATTCTATGCTTCCACCACTGGGGGAAGTGCATATGATCAAATGTCTCTAGAAGTCTGTAAGGGCAGGTTTGCCTGATTTTGCCCTCTTTTTGGGAAGATGGACAGTGACCAGACCTTTATTTTCACACCCTCCACCCAACAACTGATCTAATGGTGCACTACGAAGGCAACATTAAAATGTTAAAATACTTTTCAAACATTAAAATAAATACTTAATGTTTGAAAAACATTAAAACTTAGTTCATCTGAAAGCATTGTTAAATATTGATTAGATTCTATATGTTGATATAGTTCTGGGAGAAAATCGAGTATGTAAAAGTGATGTTGAATATGGAAGGTGCCATCTTATGAAGGTCTTGTGACTCAGCCAGGAAAATTATTTCATATAGATGGAAACACGAAACAAATATTTCTCTGCTTCTAAGAATTGGAACCAAAATACAGTATGTTGTGATCAATTTTTTAAATGTCTTCCTATTCCAAAAGTGAAATGATGGAAGAATATGTTTCTGTATGGTCTGGATGTAATAAATTGAATTAATGTTATACTAAAAATATATGAATCTTATTTTTCTCTTTTTCCAAGTTATTTCCCCTGCCCATTTATTCTGTTTCTTTTAGTTACTATAACATACATGTACTTGCTTTGTACAATATGTTTTATTGTAGAAGGTCTGACGTATTATATTTTTCTTTCTAGTGTTCATTATATCACGGTGCTTGTGTTGTGTGTGTGTGTCAGAGGTGGTATTCAGCAGGTTCTGACCAGTTATGGAGAACTAGTAGTGGAAATTTTGAGTGGTTTGGAGAACCAGCAAATACCACCTCTGACTGGAGATTTCACAGTATCCTTCCCCTGCCATGCCTACCAAGCCATGCCCAAAGAACCGCTAGTAAAAATTTGAATCCCACCGCTAGTGTATGTGTGTTTGCACACACATGCACTTTAAAGTACACGTATAGATTGGGAGAAACTAGGCTTAGTAGCATTAACTGTGAGAGGGTGTCAGGGTTCTGATGGAAGCCCTATTCATGAGCCTCAAGCCAAGTTTCGACAAAAACCCAATTATTTATTAGGAGCAACATGTTGGCACTTTTCCCAAGTCTAGTCAGCTCTGCCCTACGTAATTTACTGCCCACCTATGACCCTGTTTCCCCCCTCCTCCCAGGGTGTGTCATAAATCACTCTCTCCAACGGAGCACTTCTCAGCCAGTCTTTGAAAACCGGGTTGCTTAGATTGGCTTTCAGAACTAAGAATATTTGCTGGTTTAATGAGGCTAATATGAAAAATTGGATGCATCTTTCTAAATCTTGAGGGTAATTTTAATTGTATTGCGATAGGGTTGATTATTTTAGTCACTGGAAATGGACCAATATATTTGGGACCCAGTTTCTTGGATAGCAACTCCAAATTTAGGTATTTTGTGGAGAGGTACACAAAGTCTCCAATTCTGAACAGTTTATTTCTTCTCTCATTTTAACCTTCTCTCAGCCAGTCTTTGAAAACTTGCAGATTGGCACACAAACCACAAACCATCATGCAGAGAAGGAAGCAGGTTTCAAGGGGTTTTAATGTCAACCAACAAATTTTCCATCCTACAAGAACGGTATTCCAACCGGTCTAGGTTAGCACTGGAAGCCTTTGCCTTACAGTGTTATTTAAAGGTATAAACACCCCCCCTAAACGCTTCTATCTCCTATCCACGCCCTTAATTATTCCCTGAATCACCTCTTATTCCCATCATCTGGTTTACTTAATAAGTCTACTATTTCCTTCCCTATCACCTATCCATCGCTCATGATTTCTATCTCCTCGCAAGTATAAACTAAATAGTTAAACTTCACACCCCCATCGCCTGTTCCTTCATCACAGTTGCTTGTTCAATTCAGCTTTGCCAGAATCATTAAATTAAGTCCAACAATCCATCAAACACAGACAGGAGTTTCCTTTCAAGTTACAGATGACTGAGGAGCTCCTCGCAGGTCATGATTCTCCCACACTAGAGATGTTGCAATTACCTGGGAGTACCTATCATCATCATCAGTGTTCTGATGATATGGCTCCTGCAAAGGTGCTGACGGGCTCAGACCATCTATCATCCCTAATGGAGCCTGACAGCACTTTTGTGGGCTGTAGAAAACATGCCTCCCCAGCTGGCTCTGGTAACCTGAGACACAATCTGGCAAAAGGCATGTGTGGAATGCGCTTCTGGTCAGAGCAACTGAACTGCTCCCATCAGATCTCTTCCCCACCTCCTTCTTAGGGCAATTCACGAGCAAGCCAGGAAAGCTTTACGAGTTGACAGAGGATCTTGGAGTCTTAGTGGACAACCAGTTAAATATGAGCCAGCAATGTGCAGCAGCCAAAATAGCCAATGCAATCCTAAGTTGCATTAACAGAGGATTTCAATCAAGATCATGTGAGATATAGGTACCAGTATATAAAGCCAATATATTAAGACCACTTCTTGAATACTGCACCCAGTTTTGGTCACTACACTATAAAAAAAATGTTAAGACCCTACCATTTCCGACAGGTGGAAGTTCAGTCTTTTCTTGAAAGTTTCCAGTGATGAAGCTCCCACAACTTGTGAAGGCAAGCTGTTCATTGGTTGATTCCTCTCACTTCTGACAGTTTTTCAGTTACAACCATTCCAGCAACCCCATGGTCAGGTTTTCCTTTCAGCAATGGGATCTCCACACAGAAATCTTTGCAAGCTCACCTTCTGGCCAAACTAAGGGAAAATGGATTTATGTGAAGGTTGAAAAGATAAAGATTATATTTTTCTCCACTCTCCCAGCTATTTCTAAAAAGAGAGAGAGAGGAGGAGCTTAGGAGATAAAAATGGCTTCCATAACGAACGATGTGAGAAATGATGGGGAAACGCATGGTTTAAATAGGCCTACATTTTGGGGCAGGGCTTAATTTCACCTCATGCCTAGAAATCATGCTGGGCCTTCCTATTGGTGGAAGCCGTATTGTTGGAGAAACACGGTAGATAGACTAGATTAGCCATTTCTATAACAATTCTTTTTAATGAGCAAAACCTAAATTCAAAGTTTCATTTTTTTTTCTCCCTCAAGAACAAAGTCCAAAAGCAGTTTCCAAGTTGAAACAAAGTGAATTGTGTTATTTTCTTTAATCAAAGCAAGTGAATTAAGCCACCTCTGTTAACTCCATCAACTTTTGCAGCCGTTTGTCCATTGTGAGGGCTTATCCTTTTCTTGATCAGCTCCCTTAGAATGAAAAGATAGAGCTGGAGCAGCTCTGAGGGATAGAAGGCAAAGCTAGAACTGACGCAACCAGAACAAATCTGTGGTCTGGGCCTCCACGGGCACTGAATCCTGGGACATGCAATAAAGTTAATCAGCCTTTCGGACCCTGATGGTGTCAAGAGAGGATGGACAAGGAAACCTTTCCTTTTACTCTGTTTCCTTCTGTTGGAAAGTATTGCTGTTGCTCCATTTCTTCTAACTGACTGATATTACTGGATTTAATGTAAGTCTGATACTGAACTGTTTTTGACACTGGAATTTGATATTTGGATTATCCCTGGATGAAAACTGACTGATTTTACCTGTGAATGACTTTGGACTGCCTATTTTGGACTTTGCTTAACATTTCTGGAAGTAAAAATCTACATTTACTGTACAGTGTATCTGTGTGCTGTATGTGTATTATTCAAACACTCCTCTCAAATACGTCTCCCTGTATGCGCTCATTCTCCTAACGGGGAATTACCTCAACAGAGAGTGATATTGAATAACACACGACCAGCATACAGATACACTGAATAGTAAAATGTAGGTTTTACTTTCAGTAAATGGGTAAACAAAGTTCAACAAACAGTCCAAATCATACATGGTTAAAGCAGTTAGTATCAGTCCAGGGATAATCCAAAAATGAAGCCAAGTATCATAAACAGAGTTCAGTAAACGGAGTTTGCTAACAGTTGCAAAAACTCACTGCAATCTAAGTAAAAGGACGATCAGGCAATAGGGCAAAACAGGAAATGCAAGGAGAAAGAAACCAGGTTTTTGGCTCCATCTTATGGCCGTTGGAGGAACCTCAGCCAATCACAATTGCAGCATTCTCTTAAAAGATACAGTATTAAATTACTATCATGGTTTATATATTTCCAACCCAATTGTTAGGTGACTATCATTCCTAACAGATGGCTTAACTGTATTTTCCCCCCCCTGTTTCTTTCTCTCTCAAGCTGGCAATGAACGGAAGAATGAGTTTTATCAGTAATCAGAAGAGATACCAATACAGATTCTAAAAGTTGAAGTGGGAGAAAAGAATCAATGGCAAACAAAAAGTGAAGACAGAATCCAGCTAAATGATCCACGGGGGAAAAATCCTCCTTTTTCTCTGGAAATCTATGATTTGCTGGCCCAAGAAGATCTTAATGGAGAGGGGATGGGAAGGTATTTAGGCTGTGATGAAATATTTGAAGAACAATCAAACTTCAGTAACCCATGTGAATGGAGACAGGAAGGGAACAGGTATAATCAGAGCTGCCCTCCTCATTGGAGAGATGAGATGGGGGGAAAAGCATTTGAATGTAAGGACTATGAAAACAACTTCAACTACTCCGGTAACCTTGTTTCCCATCCAAAGAAACCCACTGGTGAGAATCCGTACAAATGTATAGAGTGTGGAAAGAGCTTCACAAGGAACGATAAACTTACTGCCCATGTAAGAATTCATACAGGGGAAAAACCATATAAATGCATGGAGTGTGGAAAGAGCTTTATGAGTAACAACATACTTATTTCCCATAAAAGGATCCACACAAGAGAGAAACCATACAAATGCATGGAATGTGGAAAGAGCTACAGTCACTCCAAAAGCTTTATATCTCATGAAATTATCCCCAAAGGGGAGAAACCATATAAATGCATGATATGTGGAAAGAGTTTTAACAGGTGCAGTAGCTTTGACTATCATAAAAAAATCCACACTGGGGAGAAGCCGTATCAGTGTATGGAGTGTAGAAAAAGTTTCATAAGGAATGACACACTGATTTCCCATAAAAGAATTCACACAGGGGAGAAGCCGTTTAAATGCTTAGAATGCGGAAAGAGCTACAGTCACTCCAGTAGCCTTATTTCTCACAAAATGATCCACAAAAGGGAGAAGAAGTGGAAAGAGCTTCAGCCGATGCAATAGCCTTACTTCTCACAAAAGGATCTGTTAGGAATAACATAGGTTACCTAACGTAGTTTGGGTAAAATAATATATATAAACTATGATTGTAAGTTTAAGTGTGTGTCACTTTAAACTGCAAAGCATGTAATTTTGGGTGCGGTTGTGAACCGCCATAAGAGGGAGCAAGAGAACCTGACGATTCCTGACGATTGACTGGTTTGAAGAATTGATGGTTTGTTAACTGTGTGTTTTCCCTACTGCTGAGTTGCTGAAGGAAGAAAGGAGTTTTGACTTCTTCATATCTCTACTGCGAGGAGATATATTACTGGACTGATATTTGTAAGTTTACTGACCTCTCTTTTTCGACACTGGAATTTGCAACTGAATAATCCCTGGACGGACTGAACTAGTGAATGATATATGGACAGTATGACTATGCTATAACTCTTACTGGAATAAACTATTTAACTAGCTCTGTGTATCTGTTTTACTGAGTGTAAGCTACAAAAACGTTTATCTCACATATTTTGCCTGCCTGCCTGCCTGCCGTGCAGATTCTGCTAGGGTGTATCCCTAACAGGACCCACACAGGAGAGAAACCATATAAATGCCTGGAGTGTGGAAAAAGCTTCAATCACTCCAGTAACCTTAGAACCCATAAAACGATTCACAGAGGAGAAAAATCACATAAATGCCTGGAGTGTGGAAAGAGCTTCATGAGAAGCGCAGATCTTGCTTCCCATAAAAGGATCCACACGGGAGAGAAACCCTATAAATGTATGGAATATGGAAAGAATTTCACTCATTCCAATATCCTTACTTCTCATAAAACCATCCACACAGGGGAGAAGTCATATAAATGCACCGAGTGTGGCAAGAGCTTCAGTACAAACAGTTCTTTTACATCCCACAAAAGGATCCATACAGGAGGTCTTCCAGTGGCACTTCCATCGAAGATGGATCGGAGTCTGCGATTGTGCGCGGCCTCAATTCATGGTCTTCCTGTTGGAGGGTCCCAAACGGGGCCGGAGCCACCTTGTAGGGGTGGTGAAAAAGGGGAAGACCCCCTGCTGGGTCAAGGGGAGTCACAGCTCCCCTCCCTGGCTAGGATGCAATTTGATTGAATAGGGTCTCTAAATTGCTGTTGGCACTAAAGATGGTTGCTTGATTATTAAATTGATGTACCATCAAGTCAGTGTTGACTCTTTCTCCATGATGATCTGTCCCTAACTTGTTTTTTTAGATCTTCCCTGATTATTAAATGGGACCACCTAATATCAATCCAAAAACTACCAGATTTAATTGAGTTGAATTATCTAAATTGTAAAAAAAACTACCTGGTTTAGCAGTTATGGCCCAAAGAAAGGCAGTAAAAGAACAAGTCCCCCCAGGATTGGCCTCATTTTGCTTCTTCAGCAGGTCCCTAATTAAAGTTTATACTGATATTTTTTGATTATCAATAAATGAGTGACATTCTTGAAGCATTAGTTTCAAATTGATTTTGGTAAGATAAACACATAGGTTGAAAATAATAGAATGACTAGAAGGGGTCTGTGAATGGTCTTCATTTAAGAAGAAGGAACGGAATATAAAGATATAAAATTAGGTTATCTGGTTTAGTAATAATTTTGGGGTTTTCTTTATATGAAGTCTCAGCTCTCCAGACACAGGTTTGCAATTTTTTAAAAATAAACTTTATTGGTCTTTTGTATATTTTAAAAATAAAACAAAAAAATAAATATCATGACATTAACAGTTTTGTGACACCCATCTCATACATTACTATCTTTTGTGCACATTTACAAATATATACAATTTTGTGCAAATATATACATTTAATCTATAAACTGCTTATCTTTAATTCCTTCATTTTCTATCTGTCTTAATTCAATCCAATTATACCATTTCCCCCAAATTCTATAGTATTCAGACTCTTCTTTCTCTTGTATCATTAAAGTCTATTTATCCATTTCAGCACATGCCATTATTTTTTGAATAATCAGTTCATCTGATGATATACAGTTGTGCTTCCAGCATTGAGCATAAGCTATTCTAGCAGCCGTTAAGATGTGTAATACAATATATTTTATATTTTTTTCCACATTTCTTTTTGAATATCCCTAACAGAAATAGTTCTGGTTCCAATTCTACTTGTTCCTTAAGAATTTCTTGCATTGTTTAATTTAAGCCAATATTTCAACAGGACCACCACATGTGGTAGAAGGTACCCTCTTTCTTTCTACATTTCCAACATGCTGGATTCATGTTGGGATACATCTTCTCCAATCTGCGGGGGGTACAATCTGTAAAACATCTTATAAATATTCTCTTTGTATTGTGCCGGGTTTGCTTTGAGTTCATTATGTACTCTCTCTAAACAATTTGATCTTTTTATAATATCTGTAATTGCTGAATGTGTAACTTTTATAAAACATGTTTCATAGGTTTTTCCTGGAGGTCTGATTTCATTTTGTTCTACTCTTTTTATTTATTATTTGATTGATTTAGAGAGCCTCACTACTCCATGTATGTATGATTCAGGGTGGCATCTTGAGTGCTCTAATTGAAATGGTGGTGAAAAACACAACTTAATAGAAATGGTGGAAATCAAAACACTGAGAATCTCATTTTGATTCCTCTGCATTGATTCATTGTGTCCCATTCTCGTTTTCACATTACATTGCCTCTTCCTCTCCACTAGCATTTATGACAGGATGCTGGCAAAGCATAGAAGCTGAAGGTGGCAGATCTGACAGACAGAGGCAAAAGGAGTTATTACAGCTATCAGCCTGAGGTGGAATACTAGAGAAGAAAATCCACTATTGACAGTTGCTTTCTGTCCCCATTTTGCTCCCCTGGTGAGAAAACCAATCCAGGATTTGCATGCAGTGGAAGAGATGCAAATAATAAAATAGAACTGGAAGCAACCTTCTAGTCCAGCTTCCTGCTCAAGCAGAAGACTTTATTATACCATTTCAGGCAAGTGAACTGTCCAACCTCTTCTCGAGAGACTTAATTTTAATTAAATTTATTTGCCACCCATCTCTCCATGGGACTACTCTGCACAGCCTTTGCTTTTCATCAAGGCATAACCAGGCTAATCCTGGTTTTGCTCCTGAAAAAGGGGAGGAGGAGGAAGAGGAAAAATGAGTAATCTATTTTATTTTAATTTGGTTTGTCAATTGCTTACCAGATAACAGGCATAAGTAAAAACATAGTTATGAATACATGGATACATATAAGAAAAATAAAAGAAACAATAGGACAGGGACGGTAGGCATATTGGTGCACTTATGCACGCCCCTTACATACCTCTTAGGAAAAGGGATGAGGTCAATAGTAGACAGTCTAAGGTTAAAGTTTTTGGGGTTTGGGGAAGAAACCACAGAGTCAGGTAGAGTATTCCAGACATTGACCACCCTGTTGCTGAAATCATATTTCCTGTAATCAAGTTTGGTGTGATTAACCTTGAGTTTGTATCTCTTGTGTGCTTTTGTATTGTTATGGTTGAAGCTGAAGTATTCATTGACAGGTAGGACATTGCAATGTATGATTTTGTATGATTTTATGTTATGACTCCCCTTCGAATTTCAACAAACAAAACGGAAAGCAGTCGCTTCACAACTAAATCAAACGTGATAAAGTCTTAATAAATAACGGCTGACAGAAACCACAGCATAAGTCTTACTCTGTCCGGCAAACCAGTCCTGGCAATAAATTCTCAACCACAGAGCTCTTTGCTGTAACGTCCTCATTCAAATAGACATTTTGTTCCTGGCGAAAATGCACCAGCCCAGCTGTGTCCTTTTATACCTATTAAGGCAACGTGCTAATTTACTGACTTGCTCTTCTCATTTGCTTCAGCTGATTTTGCCTTTTCAACCGTCTTCTATTTTTTACATTTAACCACAAATTTTCCAAGTTCTCATCTCCACTAGAAGACTCTCTCAAAACTTCCCTGTCAGCCATTCCCGGCTGTTGATCAGATAAAGAACCAGAGGAGATCAAAGGTCCTGACAATTCTAATACATCAGGTCTGTCGTCCTTTGTCACGTCCACCTCCTCATCCTGGTTTTCAGTCCAATCAGAAAGCCAGGCTGGTTCAAATTGTTCTGACATAACCTCTTCACTTGAACTCATATCAATCACAGGAGCTGAATCCAAGCCCGGAGCCACAACAATTTTATATACTAAGAACGGACTGAAGGCAGCATAGTTCTAGGTTTTCTAGGTCTAGAATTTCGAGTCTGGTGGCATAGGTATTCTGCAACGAGTAGAGTGGAGAACTCTTCTTGTGAAATATTTCTGGACTTTCTCAACTGTGTTAATATCAGATACGTAATGTGAGCTCCAGACTGATGAGCTGTATTTGAGTATTGGTCTACCTTTCTGTTCCTCCTGGAATTTGGAAAAAAAGGAATCAACTTGAAGACGTGTTCTTTGCAGTTAATATATTGGGAAGAAGGATCAAGAATTAAGGGCTGTTATGCAAAGGTCCCTCTCAGCAACCCCTTTGCTTCCAGCAAGAGCGGGGAGCTCGTTTGCAAAGAGATGAGACCCCTCTTCTGCTAGCCCCTTAGAAAATGTGGTCTTTCATTGTGGCACACCTACACCCTTCCCCATGTCCAAGGAGGATTCTACTATTACAAGAATTTACTTGGTTTGATTTTGAGCTGGATAACGAACAAACATAATACCCAATAAACACAAATGGGCAGCTTCTAGAAGTAGAATTTATTCATTCAATCATATACAATAGTTGGAGGTAGTCTACATCATTAGAGGTCTGTGAGTAGAGATATATACAATAACGAGGAAACTTTGATGTTTAGATATGCAGATTGAGGTGCTCCTGCGTTGGGCATCGATCCTGAGGTGCTGCGGGCCTTGAGTTTGACACCCCTGACCTATATTAAAGGTAGTTCTCGCTTAACTGGTTCTTTCAACAATTGTTCAAAGTTATGACAGCCACAGAATGAGTTCCTTGCAGCCCATAAAGCACCCTCGGCCATTGTAAATGGTCATGCTGCCCTCTCTTAATAATCACACAACTGCACGAACGAGTTTGCTTAATTCACCCCCGTGCTCACTTAACTGCAGTGAAAAAGGCTGGAAAATTACTTCCGGTCATGCAAGTCCCTCAACTTACAGCCACAATTCTGGTTGTAAGTCAAGGACTATTTGTAATTAATCATAACCAGTATGTCTAAAAAGGCAACATTATGAACATTCAACAAACATTACAATCTTTCCTTATTGGTTGGCTATACAAATTGGCTATACAGGGCCTCTGCACATTTTAAAATTTTCTAGCATTTTGAGATAAGTTCATAGGCCAACCAATTTTACAGAGGGAACCCACTGTTTGGCTTCAAGTGCAAGCAAATTGCAAGACATATGGGAATAATGATTCCTAAATCTAATTTTATGAAATATTCGAGGAAAGATGCTTTTTAAGAGGATGATTTAAAGTACACACAAAATAACTTATTAAAGAATATTCTAAGACTGAGTTTGAAATACAGTTGTGCACAAATGATGAACATGTAATTGTTAAAATGTATAAACTTTTATTGAAATTTGAAATGGAAGAACAAGTGAGAAAACACGATAAAAGTGGGCTAAAAATATTGGTTATAATATAGACGAAATGAAGGGAAAATATGTTTCAAAGGATTGAAATTTACATTATGTTATAATCTTAACATTTTTATAAGATAATGTACCATTGGTATGTCACCAGAAATCATTTAGAATGTATAAAGGCACTTCATTATGTTGAAAATCTGAACAGCAAAGAAATGACATTTTATCATCTTTGGTGGATGAATAAGAAATCTAGAAAATTTTGGATCCGAATACCAATTCAGACATTTTTAACAATTAATATACAACTGAAACCACAGTTTTTTCTTTTAGGAATCATCCACAAAAGTTGGGTTAAGGAATGGATAACACTAAGAAATACTAGATTGTTGACACTAGAAGGACATGATTTGTTGTTGGGGTGGCATGCTTTTTTATGGTATAAAGGAACTAAAACACAGGGGTATTTTAGAAGACATTATATACGGGAATCTCTGTGGTTAAACTGGGAGAAGATTAAAAGACAATGTTATTTGAAAATTCCAGTCTGGTTATCGACTATTGAAGCATTTTCGTATCCTATAATATACAAAAAGGAACAAACAGTTAGATATGGTGAAATCTTGAATGAAAAGGGTGAACTTAAATCTATGCAAAAACTAGAGGAACAAGATATAAAGATGAATTGGTTTTCCTAAGCGCAAATACACTCAAGGTATGATAAAGATTCTAAAACAGAAGGTTTCTATGATAAACTGACTGACTTAGATAAGATTTTGACACATACTGATGAAAAGGTGATTAAAAATTGTATGGATATTTATTAGAAATTAAACTAGAAGAAGAACAAGTTAAAGATACTATGATTGGTTGGGGGAAGAATTTTGGATATGGGATTCATTTAGAAAAATGGCAAAAATTGTGGTCTCAAAATTATAAAATGACGTCAACAGCATATAAAGAAAATTTGTATAAGATGTTTTACAGGTGGCATTTCCCCCCGACAAGAATAGCAAGAATGTTCAAGAACAAATCCGAAAAATGTTGGAAATGTCATCAGACACCTGACTCATATTACCATATGTGGTGGACTTGTATGGACACTAAAAAATACTGGACTAAAATCCACATGTGGTTGGAAAAAATGACAGAAAAACATATAGACTTGAAACCAGAGATATTTTTATTGGGAATTTTACCTGAAATACATAGTAAAGATTTGAAATACCTGATTGTAAATGTATTAATGTATTAAGCAGCTAGGACTGTATTTGCTAAAAACTGGAAAAATGAGAAAATACCATCACAGGAGGAAATCATTAAGAAAATATTGGAATGTGCTGAAATGAGTAGATTGACATTTGAAATTAGAGAACAAGAGGATAAACAATTTTATAAAATTTGGGATCTTTTCTATCAATGGTTAGACAATAAAATGCAGTAATGAAATATGTAGACTTTTAGAAAATAATAAATATATAAAGATGTACTTCTTTCTTATTATATCTACAAAATGATTTTAGGATAGGTTTGGGATGATAATATGAACTGTTATAAAATAAACTAAGTAAATTATGATTATCTTGTAAGACATGAATGAATAAAAGTATAGTCAAATGATTGATTAATAATGATACTAAGGTATTTAATTTCTGATTGACAATATGAGATTATATGCAATGTAATTGTAATTGAAGACTACAAAATGGAAGCACAAAACAATTTGTAAACCAACCGGCACACTGTATGTACACCTATGGAAGATAGCTTGATGTTTTTATGTTTTGTTTGTTTATGTTTGTTTTTAAAAACCAATAAAATTTAAAAAAAAGTTGGGAAAAGTCATGGAATTTTATTTTTTGTACATGGTAATTGCAGCAGAATTATTATATACACAAAGATGGAAAGTTTCAGGATTACCTACAACGGAAGAATGGTTAATAAAAATGATGGAATTTCTGAGATAACTTAATAATCAGAGAAAAGATTATTTATATAGTACAAAAATTTTCATGCCCGTAACCTGCAACTGGTCAAAATGGTGCATTGCAAGGCAAAACTTTTTTTTAACCAAGGTTCCTCAAATGAGCTAAGTTACAGAATGCATCCAAAATCTAGAACCCATGACTCCTGTGGGATTTAAATTTGGAAAATTTGTGGTTGCATCGGTGCCCCACTTTGCCCCCTAGAAATTTAGTAGGTTGGTCCTACCCTAGCCCTCTGGATGCCAGGATGAACTGGTCCCACCATTCATTGCGGGAGGGCAGTCGGACATAGTCAAGCTAGCAGGAAGTTGCAAATTATACCCACTGCTTTTTTGCCGTTAGACGTTCAGTTTCTCTGTTTAGGTAAGAAAAAGGCTGCCACAAAAAAAAAAGGGAGTCAAGCTATTCTCCAAAGCACCTGAGAGGAGGACAAGAAGCAATGGGTGGAAAGTAATCAAGGAGAGAAACAACTTAGAACTAAGGAGAAATTTCCTGACAATTGGAACAATTAATCAGTGGAACAGCTTGCCTCTGACTGTAAATGCTCCAACACCAGAAATTTTTAAGAAGAGATTGGATAACCATTTGTCTGAAGAGGTGTAGGGTTTCCTGCCTAAACAGGGGATTGGACTAGAAGATCTCCAAGGTCCCTTCCAACTCTGTTATTCTATTCTATTCTATTCTGTTCTGTTCTGTTCTAAAATGTCTCCGAAATTATGACACAACCGATAACAGCTCTAAAAAAAGGTAAAGGCTTCCTTGTCCACTCGTGTCCAACTCTAGGGCAAAGTGCCCATCTCTGTTTCTTGGGAGAGAACCAGTGTTGTCCAAACACATTTCCCGTGGTCATGTGGCCAGCATGGCTATATGCCAATAGTGCATGGAACACTGCTACCTTCCCACCAAAATGGTACTTATTAATCTACTCACATTTGCATGCTTTCAAACTGCTAGGTGGGCAGAAGCTGCGGCAATCAATGGGAGTTCATCCCGTCATGCAACAATCGGGTCTCAAACTCTGGCTGACAGTTTTTCAGCTGATAAGCTCAGTGTCTTTAATTGCTGACACCCATTTTAACATTCTAGTATACTTTTGTGTCTTGATACTTTGTAACCTTCAACTGGGTGAAATGCTACATCACAGGCCAAAACTTTGTCAACAAAGATCCCTCAAATCAGCTAACTTACAGAATGCCAGGACCCATTACTGAAGAGCCGCAGTGGTGCAGGAGTTAGAATGCAGTACTGCAGGCTGCTTCTGCTGACTGCCAGCTGACTGCAATTTGGCAGATCGAATCTCACCGGGCTCAAGGTTGACTCAGCTTTTCATCCTTCCGAGATGTTTAAAGTGAGGACCCAGATTGTTGGGGGTGATATGCGGACTCTGTAAACCCATTTAGAGAGGGCTGTAAAAGTACTGTGTAGCGGTACATAAGTCTTAAGTGCTATTGCTATTGCTACTTCCAAGGGAATGAAATTTGGGGGAAATTTTGACATTTTAGCGGCACTGCACTGTTCAGTGTTGCCATGGTCGGCTGTGGTAAGATGATCTTCCTTTTCAATATTCCCTGACAGCTTCTCACAAGTCCACAGGGAGCTTGGAAGGAACGGATATGATAGCTGACACTCCTTGTCACCTTCCCACTAGCAAAGTTTTTGCTTATAGGAAGCTTGCAGGGAGATCAATGGAAAAATTATGCATGCTCCCTCAGTTCCTTGGCACTTCTACACCTGTTGGCCACTCATTCACTGCCTCCCTTCTGGCAGCACACACTTACCAGCATGATAGGAAGGAGGGGGAACAGGGAGGAAAAAGGGGAAGCTACTCCTTTGTATCTTTTTTCAATTTTTCATTTAAAAATCAACACTTTGTTCTGTTCTTGCACTTTTAACTTTCTCTTGGATTTGTTTTCTTTTTTCCTTTATATATTAATTTCTGTTAGGTTTATATTTAGGCTTAATAAAATCTTTCATAAGATTGTATGTATAAAATAATTGACACATTGCTTGGGAGGAAAAAAAAAGAAATTCAAACCAGAATCAAACCTATCATCAGAGAATTCAGAGTAAACTCTGCACAATCATAGGGAGAGAAGAGCCACACGTGGGCCCTTGGAAAATTTGGATGTGGCTCTCAAAGTCACTTGTGAGGTTGATCAACAGCCTACAACTCTTAACATGAAAAGACAAATCATTAAAAATACTAGACAGAAAATGTATAAAGTATACTTAATATGCTGATGTTTATACTGTTCTGACCCAAGCTTCGTCAGACATCATTAAACAAAAACTTATTTTAAAAGCAAAACCTATTTTAATGCAATGCTGGGAATTACTTTCGTTCACAGCCAGAACCAATCCCAAGATAAGCACACACCTGTCAGTGCTGTGGAATGCTGCCAAAAACAGAAGTATCCAAATTAATTATAACAGAAACCACCCGAAGTACCAGAAAAAAAATGACCAGAATACACAGAGCTTCAAGGAGGACTCAGAATCTATTGAACTGCTTTGCTTCCTGCAAAGCTTTCGCCATTGAGGTCTGACTTTTATCCCTTATGGGAGGGGCAATCACCTCCCAGCCTTACTCCCTAGTCGCCCCTTCTGTTTCAGCTGCTCTCACCTTCTAGCAGCTCTGCGCACATGTGCACTGGGAACAGGCTCCCCTGGGTCCTCTGCTTTGCTGCTGCAAGGCTCCAAAGGCAGCACCCCACTCCCAGATGGTCCTGGCCCCGTCCCTGAATCGGACGCAGGACCCTCATCCAAGTCTTCTCCAGACTCCCTGACTGGTTCCCTTTCTTCCTCACTGTCTGATACTGCTGCCATCTGCTGGCGATCCACAACACATACTACTTGAAAATCAAATTTTAATTTCCTCCTCGGCACAACCAGTTTTTGAAAGATAGGATATTGCCTACCCTCAAAGGCCAGGTGTGATCACAGATAAATTAGTAGTGAATTGGCGTATGCAAATACTTCCTTTTGTGGGAAACTAAAATGAACCATCACACACTCCAGTTAATTTTCCATGCACTTTCCTTCATGGGTAATCAGATCAAATCCCCAAAATGAAAGCTTTTACCACATTTATGCATTTACCCTATATAGTTAATTTTCACTGTGGATTTTTTGATGGGAAATAAGGTGAGAATTTTGAGTGAAACCCTTTCCACATGCTAGGCACTTATATTGTCGCTGCCCTGTGTGGATCCTTTTATGGGAAGCAAGATTGCTGGAGTGGTTGAAACTTTTTCCACACTCTACACAGTGATAAGGTTTTTCTCCTGTGTGGATCCTTTTGTGGGAAGTGAGTGTGCTAGGGTGACTGAAACTCTTTCCACACTCTGTGCATTGATAGGGTTTCTCTCCTGTGTGGGTCCTTTTGTGAGAAGTGAGGGTGCTAGGATGATTGAAGCTCTTCCCACAGTCCATGCACTGATAGGGTTTCTCCCCTGTATGGACCGCTTTATGGAAAGCAAAGGTGCTAGAAAGATTGAAGCTCTTTCCACAGTCCGGGCATTGATAGGGTTTTTCCCCTGTGTGAATTCTTCTATGGGAAGTAAGATAACTACTTGTCCGGAAGCTACTTCCACACTCTATGCATTTATATGGCTTCTCGCCGGTGTGGATCCTTTTGTGGGAAGTTAAAGAACTGTTTGTCCTGAAGCTCTTTCCACATTCCAAACATTTATATGATTTCTCCCCTGTGTGGATGGTTTTATGGGAAGTAAGGGTATTGTAGTGAGTGAAGCTCTTTCTGCATTCCATGCACTGATGTGGTTTCTCTCCTGTGTGGATCCTTTTATGGGAAGTAAGATCTGTGCTCCTTATGAAGCTCTTTCCACAATCCGTGCATTTATGCGGTTTCTCCTTTTTGTGGATACTCTTATGGGTACTCAGATTACTAGAGTGACTGTAGCTCTTTCCGCACTCTGTGCATTTATAGGGCTTCTCCCCTGTGTGGATCCTTTTATGGGCAGTAAGATCTGTACTCTTTGTGAATCTCTTGCCACACTCCGAGCATTCATACGGTTTCTCCCCTGTGTGGATTCTGATATGGTTGACAAGTTTATCACTCCTCGTGAAGCTCTTTCCACACTCTGTGCATTTATATGGCTTCTCCCCTGTGTGAACTCTAGTGTGGGCGATAAGTTTATCGTTCCTCGTGAAGCACTTTCCGCAGTCTGTGCAATTGTATGGTTTCTCCCCTGTATGAATTCTTAAATGGGTGATAAGTCTGTCATTCCTTGTGAAGCTCCTCTCACAAACTATACATTTGTATGAATTCTCTTCAAGGCGGTTCATTTTATGGGAAATAGGTTTGCAGAGGTAGTTGAAGTTGTTTTCATAATCCTTACATTCTAATGCATTTTTCTCCATTTCATCCCCCCAATAAGATGGAGGATTCTGATCACACCAGTTCCTTCTCTGTGTCCATTCACATGGGTGAGTGAAGTTTGATTGTTCTTCAAATATTTTATTAAAGTCTAAATCCTGCCCCATCCTCTTTCTATCAAGATCTTCTTGGGTCAGCAAATCATAGATTTCCAGACATAAAGGAGAATGGTTTATTCCCTGTTGATCGTTTATTTGGATTCCATCTTCACTTATTGGTTGCCATTGATTTTGGATGGTTTCTTCTCCCACTTTAACCTTAAAAACCTGTAAAGGTTTATCTTCGGGTTCCTGGTAAATGTCATTCTTCTGCTCATTACCTGATTAAGAGAGAAAAAACAATGGAAAAAAGTTATTCCTTCTCTTTCTCATAGAGAAGCCTCATGTAAATAACATGGGACAACCAAGAAATCAAACAACCATATTCAAATTATCCTATTTCAAATACACGCAAAGACCCGAGTCTCCGGAGAAAGCTCTACCGCTGGAAAGTTGGAAGATCAGTCTTTTTCGCATAAAGAAAAATACAACCATAATAAAGTGGATGGATTTACTTCCAGTGGCAATGAGTATAGTGCTGTGAGCCATTGTAGTGCAGTGGTTAGAATGAATACTTCAGGCTACTTCTGCTGACTGCCGACTGCCTGCAATTCGGCACTACGATCCTGACCTGCTCAAGGTTTTGGGGTAACTGCTGGAATCCTGACAGCCTCGGCCTTCCATATTTTCAAGGTTGGTAAAATGAGGACCCAGATTATTGGGGGCAATATGGTGACTCTGTAAACCTCTTAGAGAGGGCTGCAGAGCACTGTGACGTGGTATATAAATCTAAGTGCTATTGCTATAAGACCTCAAAACCCAAATCAACATGAAGAAAATCTTATGTGTTTTCAGTCAATCAATCAACCAATCAATCCCACATTTACATTTAATGGAGGAATCCTGAGTTCTAATACTCTGAGTGAGCAAAACATTTTTTAAAATTTTCATTTTTTGCATTGCCCATCGTGAATCCCTGGACGCATGTTTGATCCAAATTAAAGAATCAAAATCACTATCAACTCTTAGTTCTTCACAAGGTGGCTGCCAGAATATGAGGCCGTTTTCTCTATGTCTCAGGAGGAAACACTTGAGCACAACTTGGAGAAGAAAGCCTTATATAGCCAGCAACTACCTTATAAGAAGATGGCAAAGGTGAGCTAGGGCAGCAGGGGCCACAGAGTACAGGGGTCCAAAAAAGATATAAAAGGGGAAGATAGCTGTGGGGGGGGGGTGGAACTAAAGTGCTCCTGTGGTTGTGGATTCTGATCATCTGATTGTGGGGGAAGAACAATGACTGTAATTTCGGGGGCTGGTTGAACGTACCTTTCTTCAGCACCATTGTAACTTTGAATAATTGTTGAACAAGCGGTTATTAAGTGAGGACTACCTCTAAAGTATGAGACCACATAGAAAAATGGAATATATACCTAGGTAAGGCCTCCTTTCCTGAAGGTCAGCCTATGCAAAGCTAAATGCACTGCATAGTCGAAGGGTTGAACGCAGAACATCCAGTGAGGAAGATACCTATGCTTGAAGGTCAATAAAGACCAAGACTAATGCCTACCACCTCCAACAAATCAGTATCAAATATTAACAGGTAGCACTTTGCAAAGGCTGCCTATTTGAAGCTCACTGTCTGGATTGTAGCTCACAGATTCAAATGGCCAGCCTGGTATCTCAAGTGTAGAATACCTTAGAAAGAATCATAAAAGAAAGAACCTTCTCATCACTCCTTATCACCCATCCCCTCCCACTTGTGACTGTATGACTGTAACTTTGTCGCTTGTATCCTTATGATTTATATTGACTGGCTCCTAGGATGATTTGATTGCTTATTGTACCCTATGACTGTCATTAAGTGTTGTACCTTATGATTCTTGACGAATATATCTTTTCTCTTATGTACACTGAGAGTATTTGCACCAAGACAAATTCCTTGTGTGTTCCACTACGCTTGGCCAATAAAGAATTCTATTCTGTTCTATTCTATTCTATTCTATTCTGTTCTGTTCTGTTCTGTTCTGTTCTGTTCTGTTCCATGCTATGCTATGCTATGCTATTCTACCCTGTTTCTCCAACAATATGGCCTCCCCCAATAGGAAGTCCCAGCATGTTTTATAGGCATGAAATGAAATTAAGCCCCTCCCCCCAAATTAGGGCCTATATTAAAACATGCAAAATGGGGGGGAATGGTGGGGGGGCTTGCTGTTAGGAAGCACTTTTGTTGCACACCTGGATATGGTGCTTCCTGTGTTGACCCCAATATGAAGTGCCCCACCAACGCCGAGGTCAACATCCAAGCCGTCGCTGCCCGCCCGCCCGAAGATGCAAGGGGGGGGGGAAATTAAGTCACCCCCGAAAAGATGGCCTAGCCATTTTTTCAGGGCTCAAAAAAAAAAAAAAAGACCCGGCCTTATTATATGAGAAACACGGTATTCTATTCTAAAACAGATGGCTTCCAATTACAAAACACCATATTTGGATAGGGGATTTCTTACACAGAGAAGCTACATTCCAGGAGGTCTCCAGCATGACTTCTCCATGCAAAGCTTTCTGTTTGGGATCAAGCAGGTCCCACTCCTCCTTGGTAAAGAAGACAAACAACTCCTTAAATGATATGGTACCCTGAAAGAGGAAGGAAAAGTTTCTTACTAATAGAAAAGCTGAAGAAAGTAAAGTTTTCTCAGAAACCTTTGAAGCAATGAAATTCACAAATGTTTTCCTGGCTGTCCCAAAGATGCTTTTTCAAGAGGCAACTGGACTTTCTAAATTTTTCTTTAAAGATGTTTTGCTTCTCATCCAAGAAGCTTCTTCAGCTCTGAGTGGATGGAGGGGAATGGAAGGAGTTACGCTCCTTGCAGATAGCTGGTCATTTGCAGTCCTTTTAGAGTAGTTGAGGCCATATGGAGGTTTATCTGCGTCACCAGGTTCACCTGAGTAGAGCAAATGGGTGTGGAGCTTTCTTGGGAGCACTGAAAGGACTGTGTTGTAGCAACACAGATAAATCTCCAAGCGGCCTCAATGACTCTCTAAAAAGAAGGCAAATGACCATCCGTCTGCAAGGAGTAGAAATCCTTCCATTTCCCCTCTATCCATTCGGAGCCGAAGAAGCTTTTTGGATGAGAAGTGAAACATCTTCGAAGAAAAACAAGGAAGTCCTGTTGCCTCTTGAAAAAAGCACCTTTGGGACAACTATGACATGGAGGACTAAGAATCTCCGGAGATATTTTCCTGGCTGGTTTCAGAATGCGAGAGAGTACAGGGAATGATTTCATTCTCCATCATCTTCTGGCACCACCTTGGTCCCAAAGGTTGACTAAATTCACTACATCTCCCAGGGCTCAATGCCCCTGAATGCCCAACCAAAAACTCATTCCTGAGCCATCAGTTCCAGCTCTTTTTTAGCATCCTCCAGAGCTGCTCCAACTCTATCCTTTTATTGGAAAGTAGCTGACCAAGATAAGGACAAGCCAGGTGGATGTCCAGAATTGGAAACGGTGTCAAATTGAAACAGAGATTAAATTTTCTGGGGGGAGGGGGTAGAGAGATGGACTGAATACTTCTTGCTTTAATGATATTTACACTTTTGGGGGGCACAGGAAATTTTCCTCCTACCTGCCCTGGAAGCCCAGCATTGGTTTCAGTTTCACCAGAAAGTGATGTTTCTCCTAACACCACCTGGTATATGATTCCGTTCTCTGCAACCAAAAGATGGAGGAAATTGTGTTTTTTTCTTAGTTAAAAAAGAATGCTTTATAAATGCAGAGGTAAAATAGAAACAAATATCGCTGGAAGCATACAGGCCATTTACTTTAGAAGAACAGGAATGAAAACCGGTTGAGGAAGAACTTCACTGCATCAGAAGGAATCCTCCCTGGGCATGGCACAAAAGCAGCACGGTCACGTAAGTAAGAAGAGTCCCTTTAATACCTCCAACTTTGCCCCCAATGTCCAGGTTACGTTCGGCTGGAGAAAAAACTCTCCCAAGAACAGTCTTTGAAATTAAGTCCGAAAACAAAGTACATACAAACTGTAAATAAAAATCCACACAAACCGCGCTGCAGCAATTAACTTGACAGGGCAGGAGAAAGAATTCCAGACTTGAAAGGCCAGAAAAATACACAGTTGAAAAGACGGCAGGAACCCAGATAAACCTCAACAGTAACAGATAACTCATGATTTGCTTCCAACAAGTTGCTGTGTGCAGCTTTCCTTTTTAAACACTGTGTTCCCAGCTGCAGCTGATGAAGGGAATCGGGGTCCTTTCCTCCCCCATAAGTCACGCAACTCACGTTGCTCCCTTTTCCATTCCTCCCTGTGTGCCCTAGGATGAAGAGGATCATCCTCCAAATTCCCTCTGCTTTGCTCTACCTCTCCCCTGCTCCGCCCAGTCAGACTGTGCCCTTCCCCACTTTCTTCCACAGCCAACGGAGCCACACTCCCACTCCCTGTCAGCTGCTCAGCCTCCCCCTCAGAATCAAATTCCGACAGGGGCATGACACTCCCTTACCTGGTGACAAATCCCAATTTAGATCCTTTGGAGAGATTCCCCCAAGGAAATTGTCCTGACGAAGATTTACTGGATCCCTTCTGGCCTTAGGAACCTCGGTGATTAACCGCAGGAAGGACGCCTCCTCCACCTGCAACTGTGGAGAGCAACAAAGAAGGGTGCGAAGTGCATGTGAAAATACAGAACCATCTTGATTTAAAAGCATTTGGGCAGGGCCATATACAAATGCCCCAAATATTTAAGACTGGAATAATTCCCACCCTGCCCCTTGAAACCAACCTGCATCTCTCCTTGGTCCTTTTCTTCTGCCTGGCTCAGAAGGAAGCCTTCAGCCAGGGCCACTGCCTGGGAACTGGTCTCAGGTTCACATTCCCGCACCCACTTCCCCATCTCCGATGGCATGATGGCCAGGAACTGCTCCAGGACCACCATGTCCAGCATCTCAGCTTTTGTGTGCTTTTCAGGGTTCAGCCATCGATTGCAAAAGCGATGAAGACGACTGCAGAGTCCTCGGGGACCCTCAGCATCCTGGTAGTGGAACTCCCTGAAGGGTTGTCTGTTTGCACCGAAAATGACCGTTTCTTCATTTTGGATCTTCAATCCTGCCTTTTCTTGAATTATCGCACTGCCTTCCATATGAAGAGAACCACAAAGTGCCAATCCTTCCCAAGCTGCTCTTCCTTGGTTCATTTTTCCCTCTGGGCTCAACTGCAATTCCCAAATAGCAAAGAAGTCTTTAAAGCTTCTTTCGTTCTCAAGGTGTGAGATTTTATCCTTTTGTTCTCAGGACCGGAAATTTATAAAAATTGTAAGGATGAATTTAACAATGAGGCTGCTCATTCATCTTTCCAGCTCCATTTTTCTTGCCTCTGTACAAGGAAGAGTTTCAGAGCCGCAAATTGCCTCATATTCCCAACCTGCAATGCAAATAATGGAAAAGACCCTCCGTGTATTGTCCCAAAGGTGCTTTTTTTCCCCCAAAAGGCAACTGGCCTTTCTTTGTTTTTGCTTGAAGACATTTTGCTTCTAAAGAAGCTTCTTGGATGAGAAGTGAAACTTCTTGAAGCAAGAACAGAGAAAGTCTAGTTGCCATGTGTGTGCGTGCGTGTGTGTGTGAGAGATCCCATGACCCCTGGTGCCTCTTCCCTGCCAGAGTCTCCCCCATGCTACAAATCTAGGAAAGGAGCGAAGAGTTCTCCACTTCTCTACTCATTGCAGAATACCTTATGCCACCAGACTTGAAATTCTAGAACTAGAAAACCTAGAACTACGCCACCCTTGGTCCAATCTAAGTATAGTACATAAAATTATACATTGCAATATCCTACCTGTAAATGAATACTTCAGCTTCAACCATAACAACACAAGAGCACACAAGAGATACAAACTCAAGGTAAATCGCACCAAACTTGATTGCAGGAAATACGACTTCAGCAACAGAGTGGTCAATGTCTGGAATACTCTACCTGACTCTGTGGTTTCTTCCCCAAACACTTTAACCTTAGACTGTCTACTATTGACCTCATCCCTTTCCTAAGAGGTCTGTAGGGGGCGTGCATAAGCGCACCAACCGTCCCTGTCCTATTGTTTCTTTTTATTTTTCTTATATGTATCTATTTCATGTACTCATAACTATGTTTATACTTATATCTGTTATCTTATAATTGCTTGACAAATAAAATAAATACATAAAATAAACATACATGTCTACACATGCATACCCACACAATGTATATGCATACATACGTATATGTACATATGTATATACATTTTGTTTGTGTATATGTGTGTATACATATATATATACATACACATACATTAATCATAGTATTGCAGCTCCTTTCCTGGATCTACAGCGGGGAGGGGCGGGGTGGTGGTGGTCTGTGGCAGGGAAGGGGCACTACGGTTCGGGTGGATCAGAGGGCGCGCTGTTTCCACCTCCTCCTGCCTGGGAGGAGCTAGAGTCACTCCGGATCGAGAGACCCCTGCTTGCTCCGGCCGGAGAATAGGAGGTCCGCGGGTATCCAGAGCGAACCCCGCATCCCGGACTCACCTGCACCAGACACCCCTAAAGGCTCCAGGAGGCACTCCTGTTTCCGGCTCCGCCCACGTTCAGCCTCCAGCAGGACAGGCAGCCGAAACCCCCCACCCCACCCCACCCCAACCTCCCAGTATAAGTAGGCGGGCCACTTTCTCGTCAAGGATCCCGCCTCCCGCGTCGAGATTGGCCGAGGGGCAGGAGAGTTGGCCAATGGAAGTGCAGCGCGGTTGAAGGCGTCTGCGGTTGCTGTGCAGACTTAAAACTGCCCGCCGCCCTCCTTGAAGTTGGTCGTGGCTCGCTTCTTCTCTCGGCGGCGAGGACCGCGCTCTCCTCAGCTCCCTAAGACCTAGCGCCTTTTTAAGCCCGCTCAAAGGAGGCAGGATGGAAGGGAACCGGCCAGGACCCAAAGCTTCATCCGAAGGGTGACTTTAGAAGTTGGGAAGCAAGGAGGAAGGAGTTCCCGCCATCCCCGGGGAGAAGCAGAGGAGCCTGAAGGAGTTTGAGAGGAAAGATTGTCGGAAAGACCCGCCATTTGGCAACGCTGAGGGGAGAAGAACTTGACCCGGGACAGATCCTGGACTAAAAACGAACCAGTAGGACAATATGGCCATCAATTATCAGTCAATGGACAAAGCTGTGGTAGAAAGTTATATTCGTAAGATAAAATTTTCCCTCATAAAAACACTGAGAAAGGAGGCATATGAATGTGCTCACTGGAAAAGGACTATAAGGTCTTGACCTATCAATGAACCAATAGACCAATACGGCCATCAATTATTGGTCAATAGACTGTTGGAAGTTAAAACCCACCCCTCTCCTAGGAAAATGGAATATTTCAGGATATACTAAAAAGGCAGAATATTTCCCCTAAAAAGAAAAGTGGAAATTCAGAGAGGCAGAAACTCAGTCCCCGCCTTTGCTAATGGGCCATTACCAGATCTGGCCTGGGCCAGTCTTATTTTACATAACAAAGATCTACTCTATAATTCTTCCAACAAGACAAGGCAGTGGTAGAAATGGAGTTTCCCTCATTAAAAACACTAAGGGAGAAGAAAGGCATATGTAAAAGTGCTGAAACTGAAGAAGAGAGTCATCTAATGTAAAGTCCAGACCAGTCGTGGGATTCAAAAAAATTTAGTACAGGTTCTGTGGGCGTGGCTTATTTGGTGGGCATGGCTTGGTCATGTGACTGGGCGGACATGCCTTGGTGGTCATGTGACTAGGTGGGTGTGGCCAACAATGTCACTCACAGCAAGGGGTGCCTCGCCTGGCCCTTCTCCTCCCAGCCATTCCTTGTCACACCTGGCCTCAAGGTATCTATAGTTCTGCAAAAATGTTGTTCACAGTTTTTTTACTTTATTATCTACATACTATAGATGTACTTTATTGGACCACTGAAAGGAGGAAATGGCTCACATGCTTTGCCCAAAAGGGTGATAAGCAACAGGCTTTTAAGGGGCTGCCAGTAAGAAGGGGAGGGCAATGTATTTTAGAAGGCAAACAAGAAGCAATGGATGGAAATTGAACAAAGAGAGAAGCAACCTAAAACTACGAGAAACTTCCTGACAGTGAGAACAATTAAACAGTGGACCTGCTTGTCTCCAAGAAGTTCTGGGTGCTCAATCACTGGAAGTTTTTAAGAAGACTGGATTTAAAGTTACAGTTTTTGTTGACCACACTTTGGACTTGATTCTCTGCAGCCAAAGGCTGTTCCTGGGAGAGTTTTTCTTCAACCAGAAGGTAACCAGGACACTGGGGACAAAGTTGGAGCTAATAAAGGGACTCCTACTGATTATCTGACTGTATTGCCTTTGTGCCGCACATTGGGTCATCACAACTTTGGACATTAGATAAGGTGCCCAACCAACTTTCTGAACTTCCTGCAGATGCTGAATTTATTGAAAACTGCCTTTCTTTGGGACTTAAATACTATACTAGGTAGATTTTTTTTAAAAAAAAATTAGATAATTCAACTTAATTAAATCTGGTAGTTTTAGGATCGATGTTAGGTGGTCCCATTTAATAATCAGGGAAGATCTAAAAAACAAGATAGGGACAGATCATCATGAAGAAAATCTATCTACATGATCATTAAGAGTCAACACTGACTTGATGGTACATCATTAATTGATCAATTTAATAATCAAGCAGTCATCTTTAGTTCCAATAGCAATTTAGAGACCATATTCAATCAAATTGCACTGCAGAAATCTCTAGAGACCTTGAGATTTCATGCATATTAAGGAATTCTGGTATTGCTGACTCTTGTAAGGTTGAAGCCTTGACATTGCAAGAAAAATCATTAAAAATACAAAGGAATAAATATATAGTGTATACTTATGTTGATAAACGAAAGAAAATCAAATGTACATTTTTTTTCTTGGACCCACCATCTGAAAAATGGAACACTGCTTATCATCAAAGACCATATACATGTAATGTTCAACTTACGATGAAAATTTATGCTGCTAAGTAAGACATTTACTAAGCGAGTTTTGTCCCATTTTACAATCTTTTTTGGCAGAGTTTAAGTGAATCATTCCAGTTGTTAAGCTAGTAACATGGTTGTTAAGTGAATCTGGCTTCCCTATTGACTTTGTCAAAAAGTCGCAAAAGTTGATCACCATGATCTTGGGTCACTGGTTGATCATAAGTATCAACCAGCTGCCAAGCATCGAAATGACCTTGGGGATGCTGCAACAGTCATGTGAAAAACACACATAAGTTTTCAGTGCCATTGTAACTTTGGACGGTTTTTAAATGATACAGGCTATCAAGTCACAAGAATGATAGGTCTCATCCTATTTTAAGCATTTATATAGTTAAATCCCATTGTGGCTCTCTTGTGGGAAGTAAGGTGACAACTTTGTGTAAAACACATTCCACATTCTAGGCATTTATACTGTTTCTCCCTTGTGTGGATTGTTTTATGGGAAGCAAGGGTGCTGGGATGATTAACCCTTTTCCCACACTGCAGGTATTGGTAGGGTTTTTCCCCTGTGTGAATTCTTTTGTGGTAAGTGAGATAACTGCTTGTCCTGAAACTCTTTCCACAGTCCATGCATTTATATGGCTTCTCCCCTGTATGGATCCTTTTGTGGGATGTTAAAGAACTGTTTGCACTGAAGCTCTTGCCACACTCGGGGCATTTATATGACTTCTCCCCCGTATGGATGGTTTTATGAGAAGTAAGGGTATTAGAATGAGTGAAACTCTTTCCACATTCCATACATTTATAGGGTTTCTCTCCCGTGTGGATCCTTTTATGGGAAGTAAGATCTGTGCTCCTCATAAAGCTCTTTCCACACTCCAGGCATTTATGTGGTTTTTCTCCTCTGTGAATAGTTTTATGGGTTCTAAGGCTACTGGAGTTACTGTAGCTCTTTCCGCATTCTAAGCATTTAAATGGCTTCTCCCCTGTGTGAATTCTTTTATG
>NW_020769544.1:76229-96018 GCF_900518735.1 Pseudonaja textilis
ATTCCTTGTGAAACTTTTTCCACACTCCATACACTGATACGGCTTCTTCCCAGTGTGGATCCTTTTATGATAGACAGGGCTATTGCCCTGGCTAAAACTCTTTCCACATTCTATGCATTTATATGATTTCTCCCCTTTGTGGATAATTTCATGAGATATAAGGCTTTTGGAGTGACTGTAGCTCTTTCCACATTCCTTGCATTTGTATGGTTTCTCTTTCATGTGGATCCTTTTATGGGAAATAAGCATGTCCTTCCTCGTGAAGCTCTTTCCACACTCCATGCATTTATATGGTTTTTCCCCTGTACGATTTCTTACATGGGCAGTAAGTTTATCGTTCCTTGTGAAGCTCTTTCCACTCACTATACATTTGTATGGATTCTCGCCAGTGGGTTTCTTTGGATGGGAAACAAGGTTACCGGAGTAGTTGAAGTTGTTTTCATAGTCCTTACATTCAAATGCTTTTCCCCCCATCTCATCACTCCAATGAGGAGGGCAGTTCTGATTATACCTGTTCCCTTCCTGTCTCCATTCACATGGGTTACTGAAGTTTGATTGTTCTTCAAATACTTCATCACCGTCCCATCCCCTCTCCATTAAGATCTTCTTGGGCCAGCAAATCATAGATTTCCAGAGAAAAAGGAGGATTTTTCCCCCGTGGATCATTTAGCTGGATTCCGTCTTCACTTTTTGTTTGCCATTGATTCTTTTCTCCCACTTCAACTTTTAGAATCTGTATTGGTATCTCTTCTGATTGCTGATAAATCTCATTCTTCCGTTCATTGCCTGCTTGAGAGAGAAAGAAACAGTGGGGGGGAAATACAGTTAAGCCATCTGCTAGGAATGATAGTCACCTAACAGTTGGGTTGGAAATATATAAACCATGATAGTAATTTAATACTGTATCTTTTAAGAGAATGCTGTAATTGTGATTGGCTGAAGTTCCTCCAACGGCCATAAGATGGAGCCAGAAACCTGGTTTCTTTCTCCTTGCATTTCCTGTTTTGCCCTATTGTCTGATCGTCCTTCTACTTGGATTGCTGTGAGTTTTTGCAACTGTTAGCAAACCCCGTTTACTGAACTCTGTTTATGATACTTGACTTCGTTTTTGGATTATCTCTGGACTGATAATAACCGCTTTAACTGTGTATGATTTGGACTGTTCGTTGGACTTTGTTTACCCATTTACTAGAAGTAAAACCTACATTTTACTATTCAGTGTATCTGTACGCTGGTCGTGTGTTATTCAACATTACTCTCACTACGCTTCCCTGAGTGCACTCATTCTTCAAATGGGGAATACCTCAACATCTATTGAAATCATTCCTTTTTTCTAGTTTATGTCTAGGTATTATATTTACCTTAATTAAAAAAAGGACTAGCAATCTTCCAGTATTTGAGGGGCTGCCAGAAAGAAGAGGAGGTCAACCTATTCTCCAAGGCTCCTCAAGGCAGGACAAGAAGCAATGGATGGAAATTAAAGAAGAAGAGAAGCAACCTAGAACTAAGGATAAATTTCCTGATAGTTGGAACAATTGATCAGTGGAACGACTTGCCTCCAGAAGTTGTGGGCGCTCCCATAGTGGGGGTTTTTAAGAACAAAATTGAACAACCATTTTCTGAAATGGTATAGGGTCTCCTGCCAGAGCAGGGGGTTGGACTAGAATATCTGAGGTCCCTTCCAACTTTTAGTCTGTATTCTCCTAAGTATCCTACATTTCATTTTAACGGAGAGATCCATAATAGTGTTAATGAGCAAGAAACTATTTTTTTATTCACTGGTTCTATGCAATGCATGATTTTATGACATATGTCCCCTGACCAACTTTGCTCCAAGTTAAATAATTCAAATAACTATCGTCTTTCCAACAGAGCAACTTCTCTCTTCTCCAATCAGTTTGGTCTCTTCCTTCTGGCTCCAATCCAGCTTTATGATATTGTTCAAGTTTTAAAATCAAATTACTTGATTTTACATTCCATCAGATGACACAGTTCTGTAAGAGCCATTTCCTATTGACTTTTTTCTTTAAAATCCATATAATTTCAGACATGGTTTTTAATTTTTGTTCACAACCCTCAGAGTAAATTGGCATTTATTTTTTGGAGTAAACTCCTAGGATCCCTTTCCTAATGTCAGTAGAGATTTTTATCTAAAATTCCACTAAAAGATTTTAACAGCCAAGATGATCTACTGCTGTGGTGGCGAACCTATAGCACGATGCTGAAGGTGGCATGCAGACAAGTCACCCGGAATAGCCTCACTATGCATGCGCATGTGCGCCTCCGCCAGACAGGTGATTGTCAGGTATGTGCCACGCAATTGCAGGGAAGAGGCGTGCGCAAAGGGCTTGTGGGGGATCTCATGCATGCGCAAAAGCGCGCAGCACGCATACAGGGAATCGTACATGCATGTGCAGGGGCACGCATGCACATTGCATTATGGGTGAAGGCACACAAATTTCCGGCACGCGACAAGGAAAAGGTTAGCCATCACTGATCTACTGGTTAGGGAATATCATGGAAGAAACAAAATATATTCCTTCTAACTAGTTGCCATATTGAGCTATAGGTAATCCCCAACTTACAACCACAATTGAGCCCAATATTTCTGTTGCCAAGTGAGACATTTGTAAAATGAGTTCTGCCCCATTTTACTATCTTTCTTGCCACCCTTGTTAAGTGAATCACTGCAGTTGTTAAGTTAGCAACATAGTTAAGCGAATCTGGTTTTCCCATTGATTTTGCTTATCGGGTCACATAAGGTGATCACGTGACCCCAGGACACTGCAACTGAATATGAGCCAGTTGCCACTTCAGAATCATGTGAATTTTAATCACATGACTGTGGGGATGCTGCAGTGGTCTTAAAGTGTGAAAAACTCATAAGTCATCTTTTTCAGTGCCGCAATAGCAATAGCACTTAGACTTGTATACTGCTTCACAGTGCTTTTACAACCCTCTCTAAGAGATTTACAGAGTCAGCATATTTACCCACCTCGGAAGGATGGGAGGCCGAGTTAACCTTGAGCCTAGTGAGATCTGAACTGCCAAATTGCAGGCAGCCGGCAGTCAGCAGAAGCAGCCTGCAGTACTGCACTCTAACCACTGTGCCACCGTGGTTTATTATAACTTTGAACAGTCACTAAATGAATTGTTTCAAGCCGAGGACTACCTCTATCTGGACAAATTACAAAGAGGAATTATTTACCCAGAGAAGCTACATTCCTAGACATCTCCAGCATGATCTCCCCATGCAGAGCTTTCTGATCAGAATCTAGCAGATCCCACTCCTCCTCAGTGAAGCAAACGGACAACTCCTTGAAGGATATGGAACCCTGAAAGAGAAGCAAAAAATTTCTTACTAATAGGAAAGCTGGGAAAAATAAATTTCTCTCACAAGACCCGTGAAGCAGTGACATTCATAAACCTTTTCCTGGCTGTTTTCAGAATTTGAGGGAGTAAAAGGAAAGGTTTCCTTGTCCATCCTCTCTTGACACCCCCAGGGTCCGAAAGGCTGATTAACTTTATTGCATGTCCCTGGATTCAATGCCCGTGGAGGCCTAGACCACAGATTTGTTCTGGATGCATCAGTTCCAGCTTTGCCTTCCATCCCTCAGAGCTGCTCCAGCTCTATCTTTTCATTGTAAGGGAGCTGATCAAGAAAAGGATAAGCCCTCACAATGGACAAACGGCTGCAAAAGTTGATGGAGTTAACAGAAGTGGCTAAATTCACTTGCTTTGATTAAAGAAAACAACACAATTCACTTTGTTTCCACTTGGAAACCGCTTTTGTACTTGTTCTTGGGGGAGGGAATGAAACTTTGATTTTAAGTTTTGCTGATTAGAAAGAATTGTTGTTATATAAATGGCTAATCAATCAATCTATCTATCTATCTATCCACACACACACACATAAATATATATTAAAAGTTATATATGGATATAGATAGAGATAGATAGATAGATAGATAGATAGATAGATAGGTAGATAGATAGATAGATAATAGAGATAGATAGATAGAGAGAGAGAGAGAGAGAGAGAGAGAGAGAGAGACAGACAGACAGACAGACACATACATGCATGTAAAAAGTTGAAGTTTTACGTTACTACCTTATTCTACTGCACCCAAAGGAGTCAGAAGTCAATACTTTTCTCTCTCCCCTCTTCCCCTACACTTTTTTCTCTTCCCCTTTTCCTTCCTTATCTTCCCTTTATTTTCTTCTTTTTGTGTATTTTGTTATTTTATATTTTGATAAATTAATCAAATATTTCAAGAGGTAAGAAAAGAACAAGCCACATGGACCTGCTGAGATGGAAAGAGTCCCATGTTGGAACAAAGGTTGAAATGGAGGTGGGAGATAGCCAGGACGCTTCTTGCCTTAACCATATTTGCATTTGGGGGTGAGGGGGGCACAGGAAATTTTCCTCCTATCTGCCCTGGAAAGCCAACAGCTGCTTCTGCATTATCGGAAAGAGGAGATGTTTCTCCTATCAGCTGAGATATGTCTCTGTTCTCTGCCCCTGAAAGATGGGAGGAAATAGACTTTTAAAAAGAATGCTTTAGACGTTCAGGGAAAAACTAGAAATAAATGCTATTGTAGCACACAGGCCCATGAGTTTATTTTAAAAGATTAGGAATAAAACCCTCTGGATGCTCTTAAGAACTTCAGTGCAGAAGGCATCCCTCCCTTACCTGGTGGCATGTCTGGATTCAGATCCTTTGGAGAAATTCCTCCAATGAAATTCTCCTGACAAGGATTTAACGGATCACATCTTGCCTTAGGATGCTCAGCCATCAATTCCTGAAGGAGCGCCTCTATCTGCAACTGTGAAAAAAAGCAAAGAAAGATGTTAGAAGTACCACATGTGGGAACACAGAACCATCTATTTTAAAAAATATTTGTGGGTGGAAATATAAAAATGCCTCGAATATTCCACACTGGCATTATTCCATCACTTGTAAACAACTAGATCTGCACCTCTCCTTGCTCCTTCTCCTCCGCCTGACTCAGGAGGAAGCCTTCAGCCAGAGCCACTGCCTGGGAACTGGTTTCGGCTCCACATTCCCACAACCAATGTTCCATCTGCAGAGGCAGAATGGCCAGGAACTGCTCCAGGACTACCAAATCCAGCATCTGGGCTTTTGTATGTTTTTCTGGGTTCAGCCATTGATTGCAAACTCACAAAATTAACTCACAACACACCATGTATGTAAATATTGATTTTTGTATTTAAAAAAAAGAGCAACTTTTACCCAAAGTCAGGCAAAGCAGGCAGGCAGATTGAGTTGCTCACAGAATCATTCAGTGATCTACCTGCCATTGGCAAGATCAATCTCTCAAATTTGCTTGCTGTGAGTCTGCACTGAATAATATAACCTTCAGTCCTAAGGGAGGTTCAGCTGTGCTTAAAAGCAGAGCCGAAGATCTAAAGACTAGCTAGAAAGCAAGAAATCCAACCATTTCCTGCTTCCTAAGCTAATCTTAATCTTCTGGCACAGCAGAATAGAAGATGGCCAGAAAAAGGAAAAATACCAATTTAGCAGGCAAGTTTGCAGGGTAAGGAGTGAGTGGGCGGGGAGGGTTCCCGTGCGCCATGTGGGCAGCACAGCCTTGTGTTTCTGCACAGCCTGGTTTAATTGCTTTGTGGGTGAGTACCCTGTGGGTGAGATGCTCTGCGGCCCACCAAAATTTTCTCACGGCCCGCCAGTGGGCTGCGGCCCATCGGTTGACAACCACTGGACTAGATAACCTACAAGGTCCCTTCCATCTCTATTAATCTGTAATTATAAAAATGGTGTAGTAGAGTCTCCTGCTTGGGCAGAGGTTGGACTAGAGACCTACAAAGTCCCTTCCAACTCTATTAATAATCTGTAATCTATAAAAGCCATTTTTTTTCAGTGCCATTGTAACTTTGAACGGTCACTAAATGAACTATTGTAAGTCAAGGTATTGAGTTCCCTGCATCTTCCCACCCAGCGAAGGAGGCGGTCCTCAACTTAGATTTTTTTTCGGATGCTCCACGTGAAGAAAACAGAATATTTTCTCCAAGCCTTTCCGAACAATAATTGATCAAATTTCGGGGGTGAGGGCACCGATTCGGCCAACTGTTGGGGTCCCGGATCTTGGGATTCACTTGGCAACCGCGGAGCCCAACTACATTTTTTTTATTTTTATTTTTTCATCGTCCCGGCTTTTTCCCGGGCTTTCTCGTCCAACTTTTCCCCTGCATTTTTTCTCCAGTGGTAACGAAAGGGCAACTTTCGCTTTCCATCCGGAGGGAACCGAACTCAATCCGGTCCTGGAGACGATCAGACAGATTTATCTGCATTCGCGGCTGAGTAGGTCGACAGGAAGTGAGTGTCTGGACTCTCTAGGAAAAAAAGTCATCATCCACCCACACTTCCGGGAAGCAAAGATTCGGGCATTCCTCGCAGAAACATGGAGATTTGGTGAGGCTGGAAGCGCCTTCTGAGCGCTCAGCGGCAATATCTGCGTTGCTTCATCACAAGAAGCGGATGTTCCGATGAGGCTCCGCGGTTGGAATAAAGTTTCCACTGCCTAGATCGCAGTGGCTGGGGAAACGGGTGGGTCGTGCTTCCCCCGTTTATATATTTATATATTCCTGATTGCTTCCCCTTTCAAGGGATGCGGGCAGGGAAACGGGCAATTTGTCGCATCTCAGGAGAGAGCAAAAGCAATCCATTGTCTACAGAATCTACAGAAGTGAAAGCTGAATTTATGTATCAAGAGGTTTCAGGTGATCTCAGAAAGTTTCAACAAACCCTATGGGTTTGTTAATAAAAGTATAGATCTTTTTGTAAAACTACGTGAAGCTGTTGGAGGATCTGCTTTTAATTACTTTTTAAATGACAACTTTGGTCCCTTCCTCCTGCGGTGTAGAGCTGCTATAGACTACTGTACTGTAAACGATGCAAAATTAACTAAGAAAAATCCCTCAGAGGTCAGTGTAGAGCTCTGCCAAGAGAATAGCAGGAAGGGACCTCAGAAGTCTTCTAATACAGTCTCCTGCTCAAGCAAGAAGCCGCATACCATTTAAGACAAATGATTGTCCAATCTTTTTTTGGCTTCCCAGCCGATAAAATTATCTTGTACTCAAATCTCTCAAGGATTCTCGGAGCAAAGATTTGCTTGCAATGAGAGAGTTCCATTTAGGAGAAATAGAGTCCAGTCCCCCATCTAAAAAGCCCTTTGATTGCTGATGGTCTCCCCAAAACATTAACTCTGGTTGAAACATTATTAGAAAAAAAAATTGGGGCTAGGATATAATATATGTCATATATTAATACTCTTTTTCTTTTTGATCATAGATTGGGAGCTGGATGTATGCTGTTTTATCTGCAAACCGTTCCATAGAAACAAAAACTTGTCGCCAAAGAGAGCTCACCGGTCTGTTTGGATTCCTCACTGGACCTTTTCAGACATTTTGATTCTATAGATGGAAGAAGGTTTGGAGTCCCTTTACCCATTGGGAATTTCGATTGAGCATAGGTGGAAAATGGATAGAAAAACATCAGAATGTGAGGGAACAGCCGTAGGCCCTCTCCTTCCGAGGGAGACCAGTCTGAACATTTGGGAAACACCCAAACAGAAGATCCCAGATGAAGAAAAAATAAGCACTGACATCCAGCGACAAATGTTTAGAGAGTTCTGCTACCAGGAGATTAAGGGCCCCCGAGAAATATGCAGCCACCTTCATTATCTTTGTTCCCAGTGGCTGCAGCCAGAGAGAAATTCAAAGTCTCGGATACTGGACATGGTGATCCTGGAGCAACTCTTATCTATCCTGCCCCCAGAGATCAAGAACTGGGTCAAGGAATGTGGAGTGGAGACTAGTTCTCAGGCAGTAGCTCTGGCAGAAAGCTTTCTTCTGAGCCAATTGGAGGAGAAGAAGCAGGAAGAGACAAAGGTCGGATTGTCCCAAGAGAGTGATAATAAAAATCTCAAAATTTAAGTATACAGTTATTTCAAACCATTTTGGGGCTGGCCATATAATAGTCTTGACTCAGGCCAGCCTTAAAATGGAGGGATCTTGCTCTTATTGCCCAAATTAGATGGGAGCTTAAGTTTCTCAGTCCTTTCTGTTATTAATTATATGTATAAGGAAGGAGTATAACTTCTTAAAGTATTGGTTGCCTTTTCTGAACATTTCGCAGGAGTTGGGAGAAACCCAAGCTCTTCTCCCACAGATGAACCTGGAGCAGAAGGGGAGGTGAGAGGGAAGTTGGAAATATATTTGTCCAATTTACGTTAAACCCATTCCCTTCTGATGTCTACAGTTGCAAGCGAAGACGTCCTGTCTTAATTTGGTCACTGAATGCTGTGAAGGAAGTGGGAATCTGTTCATACCTTCTAGGGATCCATTCTTAGGAGACGTCTCCCAAAAGGATCCAGTTCGGGACAGACCACCAGGTAAGGAATAATTTATTCTAACGGCAAAAAATGATCAAGAGCTCTCCAAACTACAGGTAATCCTCAACTTACAACCATTCATTTAGTGATCGTTGAAATTACGATGAAAAATGTGACTTTTTCATACTTATGACCATTGTAGTATCCCTCTGGTCTCGTGATTTGAATTCGGATGCTTGGCAACTGGTTCATGTTTATGATGGTTGCAATGTCCTAGAGTCATGTGATCACCTTTTGCGACTTCTGACAAAGTCAGAGGAAAAGCCAGATTCACTTAACCAACTGTGTTACTAACTTAACCACTTCAGTTATTCGCTTAACAACTGTGGCAAGAAAAGCCATAAAATGGGATAAAATTCACTTAGCAAGTTTCTTGCTTAGCAACGGAAATTATGGGCTCGGTTGTGGTTGTAAGTCAAGGACTATCTGCACTTCCATTCATGAGCTTCTTTTGCAACCGAACTTTGCTCCTCTTGGCACAAATTATTTAGATTCCCCCAGAATATACTGTATTAAGTATATTCTTTAAAAATGTCAATTTCTTTCATCTTTGTCCTCCCCACAGAGAACAAAACAATGAATCCGCTCTCACTAGGAAATCAAGCATCTCTTGCTGATGGAGTGGAAACAAGGACTATCCTTCCAGCTCAGGTAGGAAGAAAATTTTCCCCCTCCTCGGAACTGCATACGTGATTGAATTAAAATGCATTCCTTCAACTGCTAAAACTGTATTTCTAATCTAGAATCAGTCCTTTTCCTGACCAATAGCACTGTATGAATGAAGTTCACTTGATCAGCTGCCATCCAGCCACCTTCTGGAATAGGAGCAGCTCTGGTGGATGTAAGAAACAGCTCAGGATGGGGAAAATCTGGAATGATATTTTATTCATGCATTAATCGATCAAATCCTGTGGAAATATTAATCAGCCTTTATCTCCAGTGTGATTTCAGCCAGTGGACGTGAGCTATGTCCAGTAATATCCTTAATTCTGAAACTTGTCAGAAAAAAAATATGTTTATTTTATTGCAAGTTTCTGCTCTGGAGATTTCTTAGAGATCTTGAAAGACTTCTCAGTCTGTCTGTTAATAAAGAATTTATTTATTCCTCTTTCAGGATTCCATATCCTTCAAGGAGGTGGCCATCTATTTCACCAAGGAGGAGTGGGCTCTGCTAGACCCTGATCAGAAAGCTCTGCATGAAGAAATCATGTTGGAGACTTGTAGGAATGTGGCTTTTCTGAGTAAGAGTTTCTTTGCTTTCTGTTCAAATAGTTGGGTTAGGTATTTTCTTGTTGGACGGAACCTAATTATTTGTAGTTTTCTGACCTTCTTGGTAGACCAGATCAAAAAACAGATCCTGTGGGAATTTCACAAATTCTGTTTTATTGTGCAATGTAGGAACAGAAACTTGAAAGTTTCTGTTTGTGCCCTCTCCTCCTAAACAAAGTTAAGGCAGGTTTATTTTGCATTCCTTTTTCACACTTGCTTTAATCTCAGGTCATTCCTAAATTCCTTTAGTAGACATAATGTCCAGATATACACATTGCATATTGGGCTGGACGGAAAGTGGTGCATTGCAGGGGTCTTGACATGCTGTCTGGAGGCTGCCAACATCTGGGTGGACTAAAATAGGAGCACACTCAAGAAAGATAGAATTATACCAAACTAGAAATCAGCAAGTTCTAAAATGATTGTCCCCAAAGTGCTTTTCCAAAAGACAATTGGGACTCCCTTGGTTTTTTCTTGAAAACATTTCGCTTCTCACCCAAGTTCTGAAGAAGCTTCTTGGATGAGAAGCCAAATGTTTTCAAGGGGAAAAACAGGAAAATCCAGTTGCCTTTTGGAAAAGCACCTTTGGAGCAATCGTGACCTGGATGATTGAGAATCTCCATGGAAACTTCTGGAATAATTCACATTGTGATTGCAGGTGGGATTGTGCTCCACAAAACAATAGAATGACCTGCAATTTGACAGCAGTGGCAACAGATGCCATGTAGGTATTTGCCTAGCTTCAGCAGGTGTGACTGTTGCAGCCTTTTAGGGAAAATAAGGGTTCTGTGAATGGCTCATGCTATTGTCATTTCTTAGCTAGATTGCTGCAACTCACTCTACATGCAGCTGTCCTTGAAGACCAACCAAAAGCCTTAGGTTCAAACATGCGACTGCATTATAATTAATATGCTAAGAAGCTGCACTGGATACAAGTTACTTTCTAAGTGCAATTCAAGGGGTTTGTTGTAATTTTTTAAGGCCGTGAACATGTCCCTAAAAGATTAAGTGCTAGAAAGAAGTACAGTAGTACCTTGATACTCAACTGCTTTGAAACTGGTTGAATTTGGTACTCAAATGAATTTTGATACAAAACATTTGTCCTGGTGGTCATCATTGGCTTGGTACTCAACACACTACCTAGAACTTGTCAGTGTCGGCGGTCTTGTGACTCACTACATTATTCCTTACGGGAAAATTTTGTTTGGTACTCGTTTTTTTGTATTCATCATGCCTCCTGGAACCAATTAACAAGGAATACCAAGCTACCGCTGTACTTCTTTAACACAATGTAATGATAATTTGGAATATTTTGTCTTGATTCGTTCTTTTTCTCCCAAATAGGTAACGAGCGGAAGAACAAACAGGAAACAGAGACAGAGCCATTGCGAGTCATCAAGGTTGAAGTGGGAGAAGGGACATTTCAGGATCAGTGTCCCTCAAAAAATCCAGAGGAAATTCAAGTAAACATTCGGAGGCATAAAAATACCCATTCGTGTCCTAAAATCTATGACTTCCCGACCCCCAAAGATATTAAAACAGAGAGAAGGCGACAGTGTTTAGATTTTCAGAAAATATTTGAAGATCAATCCGATTTAAGCGAACAATGCGAATGGAAAGATGATGGGGGAAAGTACAGGAGGTTTTGCTCTTTTACTTTGCATCAACAAGATTACCTGGGAAAGAAACCATTTAAATGCAAAGTATGCAGGAAAAGCTTCAGCAAGTACAGTAAAATTATTGCACACGAAAGAATCCACACAGGGGAGAAGCCATTTAAATGCATGGAATGTGGTAAGAGCTTTACGCAGAGTAGTCACCTTACTTCCCATAAAAGGATCCACACAGGAGAGAAGCCTTATAAATGCTTGCAATGTGGAAAGAGCTTTACTCAAAATAGTCACCTTACTTACCACAAACGGCTTCACTCGGGGGAGAAACCGTATAAATGCACCGAGTGTGGAAAGAGCTTTGCTGATTCTAGTTCCCTTCTTGTGCACAAAAGGATCCACACCGGGGAGAAACCTTACAAATGCACGGAATGTGGCAAGAACTTCACCTTGAGTAGTCACCTTACTTCCCATAAAAGAATCCACACAGGAGAGAAACCATTTCAGTGCACGGAATGTGGAAAGAGCTTCAGTACGAAGAGTTCTCTTAAATTTCATAAAAAGATCCATACAGGAGAAAGACCGTATGTATGCGTGGAATGTGGAAAGAGCTTCAAGCGGATCGCTGATCTAACTCGACATGACAGAACACATAGAAAAGAAGTTCCGTACAAGTCTACCAGGTGTGGTAAAAGCTTCCATAACAGCCGACGCCTTACGTCGCGTGAAAGAATAGAAGAGCCATTTGAATATAGACAGTCTGGGGACGAGCTTCCCATTGATTATGTTGACTAATTACTAATAAACGAGAATATATTTTAAAATTTTAATAATTAATAAAGGAAACTAATAAGCAGTGAAGTGTGACAGCTCTTAGCAGCCACATGCTTGGATTTTCTCCGTTCAAGTCTGTCCTGAGGTATGGATGTTAATCACCACAAAGAATTCATACAAAGGAAATGCTGTATAAATTCACTGAATATGAGGGGGAAATTCAGTGAAAATATGTCTCTCTTTTTTTCTTTTTACAATCCTGTAATCCCTTTTTTTGGACTGGACTGGACTGAACTGGCCAGATGCCCTTCCTGACGTCTACATGGAGTTTACAGCAGATATTTTCTCTTTGCACCCTGATAGAGAAACATCTGCCACTACCTAGGGTTGAACTCTTCAGCCTTCTGCGAGGGAGGCAAGCATCTTCACTTCTAGCCATCATGCTAGTGACATTTCTCTTATTTCCCATAAAAAGATCCACACAGGAAAGATGTCTTAAATGTCTGGAATGTGGAAAAAGCTTCAGAGGAGTAATCTTAATGCCTGCAAGAAGGATCCACAGAGGGGAGAACCCGAATAGATGCAGTTAATGTGGAACGTGCTTCAGTATTAACAGATTACTTTATAGGCAGTCCTCAGCGTACAACTATTTGTTTAGTGACTGTCCGAAGTATCACAGCACTGAAAAAACTGGCTTAAAACCAGATCTCGCACTTATAACTATTACAGTATCTGCATGATCATGTGATCAAAATTTGGGGGTAGGCAACGAAATATGTATTTATGATAGTTGCGGTGTTCCGGAGTCATGTGATTATCATTTGTGACCTTCTCAACTGGCTTCTGACAAGCAAAGTCAATGGGGAAATCAAGGTTCTCTTAATGATGATATGATTCATTCAACAGCTGCACCGATTTGTGGCAAAAGGTGTAAAATCAGGTGCAACTCACTTAACAACCGCTTTGCTTAGCAATGGAAATTCTGATCCTAATGGTGGTGATAAGTCGAGGACTATCTGTATATATGAAAATAAAGGCCAAAAGGAAAGAAACCACACAAGTTACGGAGACTGAATAGAACTTTGTTCATTGTAGTAACCTAATTTCCCATAAATGAAACCACACGGAAAATAAGTTCTAAAGTATGGGAAGTGCTTCAGGTGAATGTTAATTTTGCATGACCTCAAAAACAAAAAAAACAGGAGGAAACTGCATACTACAAACATCTACTAATTTTTGATACCTTGAACTATATCTGGTCTTTGATGGTGAAGTTGACTTTAGAAACTGAATGGATCCAGAACACAGTTTAATTTTAACTTCCTTTTATTTATCTTTCATTTGTCAAAATTAAATGAAAGGGTCCTAAAGAATTAAAAAATAACAACTTGGTGGATTATGTGGAATGATGGTTGAATTTTGCTACAAATATTAAAGGTAGGTGCGATGGGAACGTTCAATATTACTGATTGCATTTGTAAAGGTGTTACTTATTACTACTTCATTAGCACTTGGTGAACTTCGAATGTTCTTTGAAACTAACCATATTCCATCCTGGTTATTAATTCTTGGTGGGCCTGGAAGAAATTCTAGTGTTGTCGGCAGAAGGATTTCCAGGTTGCTAAAAAAATTGAATACAATCAACCATTGCTGAGATCAGCTTACCTTTAATTATGTTTTACATGGTTCATTTGTAATTTGTTCTTGCTTGTGTATTACAGATGGATTTTTCTATAAAACTCTTCAAATGATTGTTACGTGTTCACAGTGTTGATAATCTAATTCAGTCAGACTGCTTAGGAACTCAGTTTTGTTCCCTAAAAGTTATGAAGAAAGAATCTATATATAGTCTAGGGCCATGATAGTGAACCGCTGGCACGTGTGCCACAGGTGACATGCAGAGCCATTTGTGTGGGCACGCAAGCCCCAGCCAAACTTACCTGCATTGCACATGCAAGCCTCCCACATGATTTTCGGCCTGTTTGAGGCCTTTTTCATCCTCCTGAGGGCTCGAGAGAAGTCTCTGCAGCCTTTGGAGGCCGAAAAACAGGCCTTCTGGAAATACCGGAAGTGCCAAAACCGAAAGTATCAAAATGGGCCCATTTTTTGGCCTCCAAAGGTTTGCAGAGGCTTCCCTTGAGCCCCCGGGAGGCAGGGAAAACGGCCTCAAACGGGCTGAAAATCAGCTGGGAGGCATGCGCAGTGCAGCTAAGGGGGAATGTTGCACACGCAGAAGGGCAGGGCGCCTTGCATTGTGGGTGTTGGCACACGTGCGTTTTCAGCACACCACAATAAAAACAATCACTGGTTTAGGGCTCTATACTTTTACTGTGTGTACTACCTTTCAGGCAGAAACTCTCACCATTTTCAGGAGGGGCTTTTCATGTTTTCATTGATACACTATTAAACTGGTGCTGGTTCTTCGTGACCACATAATTTTTTCCCATGGTGATCTGCCCCTAATATGTAGTCTTTCAGATCTCATTTTATGAGTAATGTACGATTGATTTTTGCTTTTCTCTGGGGAATCTTTTCTTTTTTGGATTGTGGATTCTGACAGGTGCTGACAAAGCACTAAGCAGTAAACTGACCTACCAGTAGTTTGTGGTTGATGTAAGTATTCGCCACAGTGAAAATCAAGTTATGGTGAGATGTTCCCAAGGACTTTTTTAAACTTGTCGAATGGCCTACTTGGTTTGTTTAAGAAAGAAAGAGATTGAAAAAAGACCTGAAAGCATGAATAGAAGAGATGATTCCACCAGACTGTCAATTATTTGGAAGCCTGCACTCACAAACAAAAAAATCTCCACACCACTAGCCAGGCAAACACCTGGGCACAAACAGATCCCCCCTGATACCTCCAGCTCAAATACACCCCAACCAGGCACCCAGATGAAACCTAGCTTCCTAACAAATGATAGCCATCCATTTACTCGGAGCCAAGTTGCACTAAAAGCCTCCAATATAGGAACACAATGTTGCCAGCCAATCAAGACACAAAAAAAGCCACAAAACAGACAGAAGATATTAGAAACACCAATCAAGCAGAACACAGCAAACTCCAAGACCAATAAACACAGACCAAGACTCCCAACCAATCAGAATGAAGAAAAAACCATTCTGGCACAGCAGTAGGCTAGCCCCAAATTTAAAACTGAAACAGCTGTGATAGTCTGACTCACAGACAAACACAATACACAAGCCTGATGATGGCAGATGAGATTCTGCCGAAACGTCGCTACAACTTTAAAAGCCCAACTATAATGACGTGGGAAAATACCCGAACAAAGCTATTCATGTAAGTACCCATGAAAACTTAAGAAAACAAATATAACTATCGATCGATCGATCGATCGATAGATAGATATAGATATATATGTGTGTGTGTGTGAAATACCACTCCCTCATCATCACAAAATATCCAGAACCATAAAGCCTACAAACTTGAAATTTGGTACATACAGTATGTTCCTCTGGGCTTCTAGGTGCTCACTAAGAAAGGGTTTTTTGAAATGACCATCAGAGCATTAGTATTTCATATATTATTATTATTAACACGCTCTGATGCTAAGGAGTTCTACTCCCCCTCCCCACCTGAAAAGAAATCTATTCCAAATGCAAAACACAAGCAGAGGAGTTTCAGTTTCACAGCACTAAGCAGCTTTAGTACAGAACAGTTAAGCCATGCCCAAGCTCCTTGCTGTCTCCTTGCTCACACAGCAAATACTGTTTCAGTTTCCGAACAGCCCTTAACTCTCACTGTCAGGACACTAGCCAGATGAATACCGATGGATGCTGGTAGGCAGAGGCAGATTTTTTTCCCCTTATTTTCCTCCCCCAAAACTAAGCCCGATCACACAGTTTCGTAGTGAAGCACAGGTATCCAGCTAGTTTTTAATATGTGGAACAATGACAGTGAGGGAGGTACATTTCTTCTATAGTATAATTAAAAGATTACAATAATAAAGTGATAAAATATAGCCTACCCAAGAACTGGACCACAATAACTTTCTGGGACCTCAAATTGTCTTAAGAAGTTCTGTCTTCTGGGCAAATCCATGACTTTTTTTCTTTATTATTTAATCAACATAAATAGGCAGAAAATTTAATTTCCAAGCATTTTACCACAATATGTTTAATGAAAAGAAGGACTAGGGGAGACATGATAGCAGTCTTCCAACATCTCAGAGGCTGTCACAGAGAAGAGGGGCTCAACCTATTCTCCAAAGCACCTGAAGGCAGGACAAGAAGCAAAACTCATCAAGGAGAAAAACTCATCAAGGAAAAAAAACAACCTAGAACTGAGGATAAATTTCGTGACAGAACAATTAATCAGTGGAACAACTTGACTCCAGAAGTTGTGAACGCTCCAACACTGGAGGTTTTCCAGAAGAGATTGGAGAACCATTTGTCTGAAATGGTATAAAGCTTTCTGCATGAGCAGAGGGTTGGACTAGAAGACCTCAAAGGTCCCTTCCAACTTTGCTATTCTATTCTATTCTATTTTATTCTAATTCTATTCCCATTCCCTACTCTTCTTATTCTCTATTCTATTCCTATTCTATTCTATTCCTATTCTCTTCTCTTCTTATTCTCTATTCTATTCCTATTTCTATTCCTATTCTCTCTTCTCTTCCTCTTCTCTCTTCTATTCCTATTTTATTCTTTTCCTCTTCCTATTCTCTCTTCTCTTCCTCTTTTCTCTTCCTATTCCTATTCTATTCTTTTCCTATTCCTATTCTCTCTTCTCTTTTCTTCTCTCCCTATTCTCTCTTCTCGTCCTATTCTTCTCTTCCTCTTCCTCTTCTATTCTCTATTCCCTGTTCCCATTCCTTTTTCTATCCTATCCTCTGGGCACCAAGTGGGCACTTCCTGACCTCGATTCCTGCGGGCGTTGCAAATGGCCTTCGCTAGATGGAGCCCTCCTGCAACCTTCGGCAACCAACAACTGCATCCTCGTTTCCCAGTTCAGGCAAAGCCGAACAAAGAATTGAGCTCCGGGGAAGCATCAGGCCAGGACCTTCAAAGGCGAGGGGGGTGGGCAGGAAGTGACCATCCACACCCGCCCGTGGGGCTTTCTAGGAAGAGTTTTTCTCTCTCTCTCTGCTTTTAACGCTAGCCAGCGGAGAGCAAAGAAGTGGGGGTGCAAATCCTCGTGGGAAAGGAGGTCTCCCCGCTGGGTTACAGCTGAGCTGCTTAGCAAAGCAAGAGAGTGACTAAGAGGAAGCTGAGCCCAAATTCTCCCCCCAGGTCTTTCTCTGAGACCCAGAATCCTGCTGGGCGGGGTTGCAAAATTGGAACTCGGGTGTTTGCCGGCCCATCGCGGGTTTTGCTTCTTCCCTGCTCGCTCCAGGTAAGGAAAAAGAAAAAGAGCCCTTCCCAAAAAGATGTTGAGGCTCTAGAAAAAGTGCAGAGAAGAGCAACCAGGATGATTAGGGGACTGGAGACTAAAATATATGAAAAACAGTTGCAGGAACTGGGCATGGCTAGTCTAGTGAAGAGAAGGACCAGGGAGACAGGATAGCAGCCTTCCAATATTTGAGGGGCTGCCACAGGGAGGAAGGGGGGCCAGGCTATTTTCCAAAGCACCCAAAGGCCAGACAAGGAACAATGGATGGAAACTGAACAAGGAGAGTTTCAACCTGGAAATAAGGAGAAACTTTCTGACAGTGAGAACAATCGACCCATGGAACAGAAGTTGCCCTCCAAAGTTGTGGGAGCCGTCATCATTTGAGACTTTCAAGAAGAGATTGGACTCCCACCTGTCAGAAATGTGTAGGGTCCTTTGCTTGGATGGGAGGTTGGAATAGACCTACAAGGTCCCTTCCAACTCTTGATTATCTGTTATCTTTTGGGGTCTTTCCTGGCAGGACAGTTTCCTTAAAGGGTAACCTTGCACCGGCCAAGGGATTCTCTCTTGTTCCCTGTAGCAAAATGGAGAGGAAAGGAGGCCACGTGGCCCAGAAGGGAAAGGAGGGGAAAGTTGGGAGGCCGAGGCAGTTCAATCAGAACAGAGCTGGAAGGGACCTTGGAGGTCTTCTAGCCCAACCCTCTGCTCAAGCAAACCATTTCAGATAGGTGGCCATCCAAGTCTCTTCTTAAAAGCCTCCAGCAATGGAGCCCCCACAGCTTATGAAGGCAACTTCTGTTCCACTGGTTTAGAAATTTAGAAATAGGCTTATAGGGCTGGAAGGGACCACAGAGGTCTTGTAGTCCACCACCCACCCACTCTGCCCAAGGCAGGAGACCTTATACCATCGCAGACAAACAGTTGTCCAGTCTCTTCGTTGGAAGAAATCTCCTTCTGGGTTCAGTTCCAAATGGGGAAGAAAGACACTGGAAGCAACGGAGGCTGTTTGGAAAGATGGTTTAATGGTGGACAGGACCACATGGCTTGGAGCTCCAAAGAGAAAGGGACGATCATATGCTTCAAGTTGTCAGATGAAGTAAAAGAAGGAGGAGCAGAGAAAGATGAGAGTCCCTTGGTTTTATGCCTTCTCTTGGGATTTGAATTTGAGCTTGTATTCTGATTGGTTGTCAGACTCCCATGGAGCCATGCAGGGGCAACTCTGTAGGCTGTCCAGGCTTGGTTGAGCCTTGCTGGATGATGATGTAATGAAAGGGCTTTGGGCAATTCCTATTATAGCTCTACCCGGAGTAGATCTTTGTTATCCGTAGCCAAAAAGACATTAAGAGTTGTTCACCTAATCCTGCATAGCTTTTTTTCTGGTAATATCACACTACTAACTAGAGCATACAAAACATTTGCCAGACCAATACTCGAATACAGCTCATCAGTCTGGAACCCACATTATGTATCTGATATTAACACAGATACATGAGAAAGTCCAGAAATGTTTCACAAGAAGAGTTCTCCACTCCTCTACTCGTTGCAGAATACTTTATGCCACCAGACTTGAAATTCTAGAACTAGAAAACCTAGAACTATGCTGCCTTCGGCCCGATCTAAGTATAGCATATAAAATCATACATTGCAATGACTTTACCTGTCAATGAATACTTCAGCTTCAACCATAACAACACAAGAGCACACATTAGATCCAAACTCAGGGTAAACTGCACCAAACTCGATTGCAGGAAATACGACTTCAGCAACAGAGTGGTCAATGTCTGGAATACTCTTATCTGACTCTGTGGTTTCTTCCCCAAACCCCAAAACCTTTAACCTTCGACTGTCTACTATTGACCTCACCCCTTTCCTAAGAGGTCAGTAGCGGGTGTGCATAAGCGCACCAACTGTCCCTGTCCTATTGTTTCTTTTTATTTTTCTTATAGGTATCCATTTCATGTATTCATAATTATGTTTATACTTATACATGTTATCTTATAATCGCTTGACAAAATAAAATATATAAAATAAAAAACTGTAAAATAGTCTAGCCCAGGCCTTAATGGCCCATTAACAAACGGGGTGTGTAGCTATTCCACCATTAATCAGACATTGCCAAACACGGACACAAGGATATTTGCACATATCTAATGACCTTGTTTTAGCCAACCGCAGGATGTTTCAATACGATCGCGAAACAATGACTGTTGGTATTCTCCGTCCCAGGACACGTTAGCTAAATATGATAAGCATACTTGCGAACTTGCAAACTATCACATACTTTGTTCTTTGTTCTTTGTTTATGAGTTCTTCCATATAAGGTAAAATTCTGCTACCTCCTTTATGCTCCCCC
>NW_020769544.1:107474-132302 GCF_900518735.1 Pseudonaja textilis
GTGGGAGCTTCCTGGTTTTGAGTCTTCTGGCTTTTACCTTGTCTGCTTTAAAGGTGTAATACGTATTTTTCTTTCTTTTTTGTCCCAAGGAGTTGGATGGCCAGAGAGTGCATATTATAAACAGACATCTGTGAAACAATCACAAACAGTCAGAAACGACATTGGGGAAGGGATGTTTGAAAATCCACAGGGACCAGAAACACCCGAACGCAACCAATTAAACAAGAGAAGAGCAAAATCTTGTACTCCTCAGTGGGCCGAAAACCATTTTTATCTTGGCCAGCAAGGACACGAAAAAGAAACAAAGTGTCTCGCCTGTGGAAAAACATGTAGAGGAAATTCAGATTTCTGCGAATACTGTAGAACGCACAATAAAGCAAAACAATACAAGTTTGGGGAGCGTGGACAAAATTACAATGGGCCCCTCCTTCATACCTTACATCAAACAACCAAAACCGGAGAAAAAACATATCCTTGCACAGAGTGCGGGAAAACCTTCAGCAAGAGCAGTAATCTTAATGCCCATAAAAGGATCCACACAGGCGAGAAACTGTATCAGTGCATGGAGTGTGGAAAGATGTTCAGGTGGAGTAGCGGGCTCACCTACCATAAGAGGATCCATTCGGGAGAGAAACCCTATCAATGCACGGAGTGTGGAAAGAGCTTCAGCGGCCTGAGTTCCTTCACTTCCCACAAAAGGATGCATTCTGGGGAAAAACCCTACAAATGTGCCGAGTGCGGGAAGTGCTTCAGTGGTTTCAGTTCCTTCACTTCCCACAAAAGGATGCATTCTGGGGAGAAACCCTATAAATGCGCGGAGTGCGGGAAGCGCTTCAGTGGTCTCAGTTCTTTTACGTCCCATAAAAGGATCCACTCTGGGGAGAAACCGTATAAATGTATGGAGTGTGGGAAGAGCTTCACTATGAGCAGTCACCTGGTTTCTCATAAAAGGATCCACTCGGGCGAGAAACCTTACCAATGCACGGAATGTGGGAAGAGCTTCACTTTAAGCAGCCATCTTACTTCCCACAAAAGGATACACTCGGGGGAGAAACCCTATAATTGTGATGACTGCGGACGGAAGTTCAGGTGGAGCTGTCACCTGACTTCCCATAAGAGGATGCACTCGGGAGAGAAACCCTACGTGTGCACAGAGTGTGGGAAGAGCTTCATTGACCTGAGTTCCTTTTCTTCCCATAAAAGGATCCACTCCGGCGAGAAACCGTATCAATGCGCGGAGTGTGGGAAGAATTTCAGGAGTGCCACTAATCTGAGTGAACACAAAAGGGTCCACTCAGGTGAAAAGCCGTATAAATGCACAGAATGTGGGAAAAGCTTCAGGTGGAGCAGTTGCCTTTCATCCCATAAGAGGATCCACACGGGGGAGAAACCGTACAAATGCATGGAGTGTGGAAAGGAATTCCGGAAGAGCTGTTCTCTCACTACTCATAAAAGGATCCACACAGGGGAGAAACCGTATAAATGCACGGAGTGCGGAAAGAGTTTCACTATGAGTAGCAGCCTGATTTCTCATAAAAGAATTCACACCGGTGAAAAGCCGTATACCTGCGTGGAATGTGGGAAGACTTTCCGCAAGAATGATAATCTTACTTCCCATAAAAGGGTACATACGAGATATAAACCGCGCTAATGTTTTGGACAAAGGGGACAGGTCCTCAGTCACAGCAGTCATCCTGTCTTCAAATTTACACCGAGGGGAGCTTCAAAACGTAGGAAGATCTCATAATTTGCTCTGAACCAGGGGTGTCAAACTCAAGGCCCACAGGCAGGGTACGGCCCATGGGATGCTTACATCTGGCCCATGGGGCCAGCCTGAAAATAGCAAAGGACCAGCCCGCAGTGCCTCTGGCAGACAAAATGGGGCATGGGGAAGTGCATCCGGCCCCTGCATGCCCCATTTTCGGCCTGGACAGCCTCCTTCAGCATTTTGCCAGCCAAAATGGGCTGCATGAGGGCCGAATGCCTCATTTTGGCTGGCAAAGTAATGCAGGAGGCTGTCCAGGATGAAAACAGGGTGCACGGTGGTCACGCGCTGTCCCCCCCGCGCCCCATTTTGGCCAGCAAAGTGCTGCAGGAGGCTGTGCAGAAAGACAACGGGGTGCGAGGGGCTGTGTGTGGCCCCATCTGTACCCCGTTTTGTCTGACAGGGTGCTGCAGGAAGCATCCAGTCCATCTCCCTCCCCTCATGGCTGGCCCATAGAGGAGAACTACAGTGCTGATCCAGCCCTTGACGAAATCCAGTTTGACGTGCCTGCTCTAAACAGAATGAATCTTAGAAACGTATATTATATGGAAATCGATTGTTTTATATGTGCTAATTTACTCCCAATAGAGCTGTGATGGCGAACCTATGGTACGCGAGCCCCAGGCAAACTTACCTCACTGCGCATGCGCGTACCTCCCGGCTGATTTTCAGGCCTTTTGTGGCCTCCCAGAGGCTTGAGGGAAGCCTCTGCAGCTTTTGGAGGCCAAAAAACAGGCCCGTTTCATCACTTCCTGTATTTCCGGAAATAATGGAAGTGACAAAATAGGCCCATTTTCGGTCTCCAAAAACTGCAGAGTCTTCCCTCAAGCCTCTGGGAGGCCGAAAAAGGCCCAAACATCAGTTGGGAGGCATGTGCAGTGCAGGTAAGGGGGTAGCGGGGGGTCGATCGCGCATGCAGAGAGTGGGGGAGCATTGCCTTCTGTGTGCTGGCATGCGAGCAAGCGCAAGCACGCACCCAATTTTTGTCACAGGAGCCCCAAAAGGTTAACCACTACTGCCATAGAAGATTCCTTCCACACATGGGATAAGCCATGTAAATGTCAGACTTTGAAAAAAAAATATTTTAATGAGAGACAAGAAAATACCAAGCATTTGCCCATGCCTTATGTGTTTCTTGTCTATCTGGCATCTAATCAACTGTACAAACCAAATATCTTTGAATGTTATATGGTGCATCAACACTTTTTTATTTCCTTCATGATCTGATGGGAAAATAAGTGGAGTGGTTTTTCATGAACTGAGTTAATAGAATACAGTATTGCAGGATTTGGTGGGAGATACAGGTGACAATAGCTGTGGATTGTTTCTAATATTAACCCAGTATTTCTCTACAATTTTTAAGGTGTGTGGATTTCAGCTATCAAATCCTCAGCCAGCACTGTTAGACAACCCTTCACCCTAACCCAGGGGTCTAAAACCTTAAACACTGCAAGAGCCATTTGGGCCCGTTTCTCACAGAAAACAAAACACTGGGAGCCAAAAATTTAACAACCGGTGTGACTGGGTGGGCGTGGCCAACTCAACATCACTCACTCTCACCCAGTCACCTCCTGCTCTGGAATATGGAGCGAGTCTCCATCTTCCGCCATCACCCTTACCTTCTCAGACCAGGCGAGGAGTGACAGGGAGGCCAGCCAGTGATGGGATCAGCCAACAGGGAGCTGTAGCAGAGGGCCAAAAGGGCCGCATGTGGCTCCAGAGCCTTAGGTTTTAGAACCCTGCCCTAACCCTAACTTTGGACTTATCCATGTTCACATATTTGTGCCCTAACCCTAACTTTGGACTTATCCATGTTCACATATTTGTTTTTCAGTACTTAAAATCCCTTCTCTTAAGATCCAAATGGGGCTTCTCGTTATTTTTTTTCCTTTCTCGGTCCAATTACAGGTAGTCCTCGACTTATGACCACAACTGAGCCCAAATTTTCCATTGCTAAATGAGTCCGTGAGTTTTCCCCCATTTTGTGACCTTTCTTGCCACAGTTGTTAAGTGAATCACTGCAGTTGTTAAGAGAGTAACACGGTTGTTAAGTGAATCTGGCTTCCCAGACTGGACTTGGCTTGTCAGAAGGTCGCAAAAAGGGGTTCCCTTGTCCTCAGGACAGTGCAACCATCATAAATATGAGTCAGTTGCCAAGTGTCTGAATTTTTATCACGTGACCTTGGGGATGCTTCAATGGTTGTAAATGTCAGGCGTTAGGAATATCTGAGTTGGTGTTTGGAGACTCTTTGTTTTATTGTTTAGTAACTTTATCTGGTGTTCTTGGCAGCCTTGCAAAAATTTAGCAAGGCTCTTTCTTATCAGAGCTAATTAGCTAGAAGCAGCCTTTTATCTGTGAAGGACCGGGATTCGTAAATGAAACATTAAAAGGGTGTGCTGTTACCTTTGTCTTTGTTTGCTCTCTTGGAACCAGGTTTGGGTCAGAACAAAACCCGAATCAGAGAGTTCCGGGTTTTCCCTTCCCAAAAGAAAATCAAAGATACATCCCCTGCATCCATCAGTCCATCACATGGCCCAATCAAATCTTCTGTCAACTCATAAAACATTTCTATGCCTGTTTTAGAATTGCCATGAACTGGGGGCGGGGAGAGAATTTGAAGGAGCAGTATGGCAGTTTAAAACCAAAAGGTACATTCCATTCTTCTCTTGCAAAGATTGTAACTAAGCTACCGGAATTTCTGCCATGAAAATCCCTAATTGCAGAAGTAACTATGAACTTGTTTCATTGGAGACCATGAATTATGATACACCCAGAGGGGTGTGTGTGGGGGGAAACAGGGTGATAGTGAATTATGTGCCTCAGAATCGGCTTCATACAGGTCATGCCAACATGTTCGCTCCTAATAAATCCTTTGAAGTTTTTGAAGTTTGGCTCAAGGATCATGGTTTAATTAGGGCAACTGCCGGAATCCTGACATCTTTGTCCCAACTGAAGACATGGACTCAGGTGGTAGGATTCACTTTGGAATGGACAGAATTGTTGACTTGGATGATGATTTAGATACTATCTGCCTGATCTTTTGCTCATTTGTATTTGTTTTTGCTTGCATATTAAGGAACAATCATAAAATTCTTTAAGCACTAGAAATGTCAGTGTGTTTTAGTGTTTATCACTGAGTTTTAATCAACTGCACCATAGAAATAGCATCATTTTCAAAATGAAAAAATCCACCGTATATATTCTAAGGTTCATCTTCCTTTGTTCCTTCTTTCACTGGATTGCTTTGGGACATATATCGAGAGGCAGAGGATGATGGGTGAGGAGGTCTATTTTTCCTAACCCAGCAATATGTATTAAGTAGATGAACACAGACAAAGGAGCAACTACTTCCACACAGACTGTTGAAAAAGCAGGAACTGAAGAACACTAATGAAGTATCTTACGAGACCAGGAAGAGTAAATAGCAATAGCCCTTAGACCACTTCACACTGCTTTACACTCCTTTCTAAGTGGTGTACAGGGTCAGCATCTTTCCCCGAACAATCTGGGTCCTCCTTTTACCGACCTCGGAAGGATGGAAGGCTGACTCAACCTTGAGCTGGTAAGAATCGATCTGCCAAATTGCAGACAGCTGGCAGTCAGCAGAAGTAACCTGCAATACTGCATTCTAACCACTGCGCCACTATGGCTGTTTATGGCATTGTAAAGCATGATGAAAGATGCTGTCATGCCCCTGTTGGAGTCTGAATCTGAGGAGGAAGAGGAACAGCTGACAGAGTGTAAGTGTAGCTCTGTTGGCTGTGAAGGAAACTGGGGAAGGGCAAAGTCTGACTGGGCAGAGCAGGGAAGAGGTAGAACAAGGGAGAGGGAGTTCAAAGGAAGACCCAGGCCCACCCCTTCTTCATCCTAGGACACGCAGGGAGGAAGGAAGAGGGGAACAATGTGGGTTGTGTGGCTTAAGGGGGAGGAAAGGGCCCTGATTCCCTTCATTAGCCACACCTGGGAATGAGAGCTTAAGAGAGATGTAAGCTGATATGGCAGCTACTGGGAACAAATGTGAGTTTATTTTGTGTTGACTGGTTATCTGCATTCTTGGCATCCTCCCAATCGGGTTGATTTACTGCCGTTCCTTCACATCTGGAATTCCTTCTCTTGCCCTGCCGGACTAATTACCTCATCTTGTCCTGATTGGACTTATAGTTACAGTTTGTTAGTGTTTGGGGACAAACCCCCAATCAGAGTGCACAGCAGCAGTCAAGCCAGGCAGCCAAATGAGAGAGAGGCTGGGCCCAAGAGTATACACACACTGGAGACAAAAACACTGTTTGTAGTTTTAAATAGTTATTTAATTCATTTAGAGTTTAAGCATTGTCAATCAGTCCATATGTCATTATCCAATATATACATCCAGTAACCTAGTCCATTAACTAGTCAGTACAATGTCTTTATCTTCTCCTTCCGATACCTTTCTCTCGAAGACAACGCTGAGTATGCACAGGATATCAGCTCACCAAGTAAACAGTCCTTTTGTTCAGTAGAAACGGTATCCAGCACAGTAGCCAACAAGCAGACGTCTCATACAGGAGTAAACAGTAGGCAGCAGAGAGACCAGCGACCAGAGACCAGTAACCTGGAAGGTTACGTTTCTCTCTACTGCCTTTTATTGCAGCTTGCAACCGCACCCTTAATTATCTAATTACATTGCAGTTTGGTGCTTAAAGCTACAAACACTTAAACCTAGGTTTATACATTTATTCACCCAAACCTAGTTGGTGTATCAATATACCCAACACAGTTTTTGTTGACCATGTTTTGGACTTGAATCTCTGCAGCCAAAGGCTGTTCCTGGCAGAGTTTTTCTCTGGCCCAGAAGGTAACCAGGACATTAGGCGCAAAGTTGGAGCTAATAAAGGGACTCCAACTGATTATCTGACTGTGTTGCTTTTGTGCCACACCCCGGGTCATCACAGATGTTAAAGACAACAAAAATGGGGTTTCACTTCAAAATGAGGATTAAAAAAAAAAGCAGAAGGTTGGGGAAACAGCATCAAAAATTGACCTCAGCAATGCATTTTATAAATTATCCCAAAATATTCGGTTTTGCAGGATGGAGCCATTATTATTAATAAAATCCCCTTTGTTGTTCTTTGGACTATCTTTTGCAAACTTGGTAAGTTATATACTTTGTTCTTGGGCCTGAGATTCTTACTAATATTAATGGACAGGAATGCAAATCATATTTATGAAATTAGGTAGGTTTTTAACGCTTCAGCACAATCTTGGGAGAGAAAAACTTGATTGACATTTCCTACAATAGCTTCCAGCTTTCCCTAAGATGAAAAAGGGAAGATTTCTGTAATGTCAGTTACTTTTATTTGGTTGTTTGCTTTCTCTTATTATGGTGGTGAGTTTTTGTGCCAGCTGTACACATTGTTTCTTTTCTTCCTCACATCTGGAAATCTGGAAAAACCTCAGTACTTTTTAAATGGTTTTTCTGATGTATTTTTTTTCTTTTCCGTCGTATCTATCTGGGCACTTTTTTCCAGGAATTTCTTTTCCTTCAGTCTTCATGGTTTTTCCCATCTTCTGAGTTTCTTTTCTTTTTCTTTTTAATTTAAATTTTATTTTTAAAAAAGATTAAAATACAAAACTCTTTAAAAAATCAAAGAAAAAAAGACACAAAACAAACATCAACAAGTGCACTGAAAAAAACCCCTATACACATAGATTAAAATAAAAAAAAAAAATCCAAAAAATTAAATAAAAACAAGATTCTTTAAAAAGTGCATTTTAAAAAAAGAGAAAAAAACCCAAACACCTCTACACATATTAGCCCCACTAGTTGAATACTGATTAATACATTATTACAATTTTGATCTCCTGAGTTTCTATGCAAGGATACACACTAGGCATTTCCTGGTGGTCTCCTATCCCTGCTTAGCTTCCCATCTTCCCAGCCTGGGGAGATGCAGACATGTCCTTAAATATGCTTTGGGATTTAGATACAGATTAAGAGTTGGAAGGGAACGTGTTGGTCATCTAGTCCAACCCCCCGCATAGGTCTCTTGAAAGAACCACAAAAAGGGCCTTGGAGTGTGGGGTTTGAGCCAGGCACCCCAAATCTTAACACACACACCCCACGGCCCTGTGTCGGGGGGGTGTATTTGTAATAAATCAATTTAGGAATTCGGTCTCTGCACAAACACTCCCCCCCCCCGGAAACAGGCCCCGTTAAGGGGGGCGGCGGACGTCACAAGCAAAGGAGTACTGGCAGCCTCCAAACTTCACCACGGGATTTGAGCATGCGCAGTCTCCCTTTGTCTGTGGGTTGGCATGAAAAGGAAAGCAAGAAGCGGGTGCGCCCAGCAAAGTCTTCCCCCTCGAAACCGGGTATCCTCACAAAACCTTCCCCCACCCCCTCCCATTCTTCGTGCAGCCCCCTCCTCATGGGCGGGGTGACATTTCTCCCGCGAAAGAGACTCGTCCCCCTCCTACAAGAACCACCGCTCCCCCACCACTCAGGACCACGAAGGAGGAAGCAGGCTACAAATCTCCAGGCAGGTGAGACAAAGCCTTGGGGGATGCTGGGAAAAACGGCGGGACGAGAGAGTTTCTGCAATAAGGAAAGCGGGGGGGAAATGGAGGAGGAGGGGATGGTTTGAAATTTGCATTTTGCAAGGCATGATGCATGCCAGTGCCACCAGGATCAGGCCCTCCAGGAGCCTGGCCTTTTCCCAGATCCAGACCCAAACTCTCCTGTTGGTATATATAGGATCTCTTGCTTGGGGGGGATGGGGGGGTGGACTAGAAGACCTCCAAGATCCCTTCGAGCTGTATTCTGATTCTCCATTTGTCCTCTCTTCCCAACTTCATGGAGACTCCTAGGTCTCCTGAGAAGAGAGTGGACCACTCCTTTGTCTGAAACGGTACTATAGGGCTTCCTGCCTGAGCAGGGGGTTGGACTGGATGACCTCCAAGGTCCCTTCCAACTCCATTACTGTGTTCTGTTATTCTGTCTCTGGATTTCCCGTGGCACGAATGGAAAGATAGTATGCTTAATGCATGCCGATTCGTGTACATTTAAAATAAAGTTATTCTGTATCTAAGAATGCTGCTGAGAGTCTATGGAGATTCTCAGTCATCCAGGTCATGGTTATCCCAAAGGTGGTTTTTTCAAGAGGCAACTGGACTTTCTGGTTTTTCTTTGAAGATGTTTCACTTCTCATCCAAAAAGCTTCTTCGGCTTCTTCTTCTTGGCTGAAGAAGCTTCAGAAGAAACCCTCCCATACCACCACCTCTTACAATATTAGACAACACAGTATCAACCGTAGACACCTTCAAATTTCTAGGTTCTACTGTATCACATGACCTAAAATGGACACCTAACATCAAAAACGTCATCAAAAAAGCACAACAAAGAATGTTCTTTCTGTGCCAACTCAGAAAGCTCAAACTGCCCAAGGAGCTTCTGATCCAGTTCTACAGAGGAATGATGGAGTCTGTCATCTGTACCTCTATAACTGTCTGGTTTGGTTCTGCAACCCAACAGGACAGACACAGACTTCAGAGGATAATTAGGACTGCAGAAAAAACAATTACTACCAACCTGCCTTCCATTGAGGACCTGCATACTGCACAAGTCAAAAAGAGGGCTGTGAAAATATTTACAGACCCCTCACATCCTGGACATAAACTGTTTCAACTCCTTCTCTCAAAATGACGCTATAGAGCACTGCACACCAGAACTAAACACAAGGAGAATTTTTCCCCACATGCCATCACTCTGCTAAACAAATCATTCCCTCAACACTGTCCAGCTATTACAAACTCTGCACTACTATTACTATGAATCTTCCCATCACTCCTTATCACCCATCCCCACCCTGTATGACTGTAACTTTGTCACTTGCATCCTTACGATTTATATTGACTGTTTCCTAGTATGATTTGATTGCTTATTGTACCCTGTGACTGTTATTAAGTGTCGTACTTTATGATTCTCGACTCTTGACAAATGTGTCTTTTCTTTTATGTATACTGAGAGTAGTTACACCAAGACAAATTCCTTGTGTGTCCAATCACACTTGGCCAATAATGTATTCTGTTCTATTCTATTCTTGGATGAGAAGAGAAAGGTCTTCAAAGAGAAACCAGAAAGTCCTGTTGCCTCTTGGAAAAGCATCTTTGGGGTTTGCGTGGGCACTGGGTGGATGGAGCTCTGGCCAAATCCCAAAGATGCAACTGGACTTTCTTGGTTTTTCTTTTTTCTTTTCTTTGAAAACGCTTCACTTTTCATCTAAAGAATTGAAGAAGCTACTTGGATGAGAAGCAAAATGTTTTCAAAGGGAAAAAAGCCCCAAGAAAGTCCAGTTTGGGCAGTTTGCTTGGGCAAGGGGTTGGATTAGATGACCTACAAGGTCCCTTCTAACTCTGATTATCTGTTATCTGTTGCCTTTTGGAAAATAGCAGCTTTGGACAAGCGTGGCCTGGATGATTGAGAATCTCTGTAGACACGGAATTGAATCGAATGTATTTGGTCAAGTGTGATTAGACACACAAGGAATTTGCATCTGTACAAAAGCACCCCGTGTACGTGCAAAGCAACATCATCATAATCATTGTCATCGTATATTTTAAGAAGATACTTGGTTGATACTTGGTTGATGCTGGTAGCAACTCGTATCAACCATCAGAGCCAGTCAATGGTATTTGTGATACATTTGTAAATGTTCAGTTGATTAAGTTTCATGTTTAATGAATAAAAGAGGTAACAAGAACAACAACAATAGTAACACAATAAGTTGAAGAGAAACAACAAGAGATCTACAAATTGAAGTTGAACTATTGTGGAGGCAGAAATCAATGATTATATCAATAGTAAAAGGAGCCTTTGGAGCAATACCTACAGAGCTGCCTAGATACATGGAAAATTCAAACTTATTAGACCTGAATATCCTAACTGCAAAAAAACCCAACAACCCACTTTACTCAGAACTGCCTATATACTCAGATGTTACCTTAACATCTCTTACATCTTAGGTCCTTGGTTGGTGTTATGATATGTACAGAATAACCCTTGAGTAACAAGGATATGCACATGGAAATGTTTATGAGAGTAGTTATGAATAATTATTCAGCCACATACAGATACACTAAATTGAGTTAAAGTTTATTTTAAGGAATAGCACAGTCCAATAAACAGTCCAGATCATATACGTTTTACAGTCCAAAGAATATCCAATTACAAAGTCTTCTTACCGGTTGCCTTTGTCATTTACAGTAAACAAAGATATCAAAGTATAAGCACAACATAAATATAACCTTAGATAGCAACAGAGTGTCAGAGATACAGAATGTCAGAGAGACAGAATGTCAGAGAGACAGCATGTCAGAGAGAACAAGCCATGATCTCTAGCTCCCTCTTATGGCAATTCACAATACAATCAACCAATCGGAACATAGTACAAATCAATACAGTAACTTTGTCTTAAGCTACAAACATACATTGTTGGTTTATATATTGCCAACCCAACTAATTGTTGGACAGATTCCTAACAGTTAGAACTTTTAAGTTTTTACCAGTTCCAGACTGTAAATTGAATTGAAGATTAAATCAATAATATTAATAATAATAGACTAAATAAGATAAGGATAAATAATAATACTACAGCCACATACATGGGTTAATAGACATTAGGCAGCACTGAGAAAATTAAGTGTTCAACAGAGTGATGGCACAAAGGAAAAAACTGTCCCCGTGTTATAGTTGTTTTGGCACACAATGCCCTGTTGTGCCAGGAAGGAGTTGAAACAATTCATGTCCAGAATGTGAGGGCTCTGCATTTAGTGATGAAGGACAAGAGATCTCTTTACTGTAAATCACGGTCCCCTATATGTCTCTTCCATCAGAGACCAGAAATGCTTCAGATTTTCAGAATAGAATAAGAACAGAACAGAATAGAATAGAATTCTTTTATTGGCCAAGTGTGATTGGTCACACAAGGAATTTGTCTTGGTGCAAATGCTCTCAGAGTACATAAAAGATGCGTTCGTCAAGAATCAAGGCTCATAAGGTACAATTCTTAATAATAGTCATAGGGTACAATAAGCAATCAAATCATACCAGGAAATAGTCAATATAAATCAAGGATACAAGCGACAAAGTTACAGTCATACAGTCACAAGTGGGAGGGAGTGATGAGGAGTGATGAGACGGTTAATAGTAATAGTAGTGCAGACTTAGTAAATAGTGTGAGAGTGTTGAGGGAATGATTTGTTTAGCAGAGTGATGGCGTTCAGGAAAAAACTGTCCTTGTGTCTAGTTGTTCTGGTATGCAGTGCTCTATAGCGTCTGTTGAGGGAAGGAGTTGAAACAGTTTATATCCAGGATGTGAGGGGTCTGTAAATATTTTCGCAGCCCTCTTTTTGACTCGTGCAGTATGCAGGTCCTCGATGGAAGGCAGGTTGGTAGTAATTGTTTTTTCTGCAGTCCTAATTACTCTTTGAAGTCTGTGTCTGTCCTGTTGGGTGGAAGGACCAAACCAGACAGTTCAGTGGGCGGGAAATGGGTTCACGTCTCCTTTACGAGGATTCTACCCACAGAGCCAGGGAGAATTGTTGCTGAAGGAGAACCAGATTCTCTGTCATTCTACCATTTTGTTTTCTTCTGGAAGCATCTTGTATTGCTTAATCTGTTTCTTGATGCAGAACAGGAACCGATGAAGAGAGAAGGCCGAGGGCCACTTGGCGCATCTTTGCACCCTGTCCGCTAGAAAGGAACATGGAAAATCAAGAAGAAACAAACAAAATTCTACCTCTATTGGAAGAAGCGATCAAAATGGATTTGCAGTACCTACCAGAGGACAGAAGAGTTGCTCATGCTGCCCTCTCGTCATCTGCACAGCCTGAATGGAAAGCAGAGAGAATTGGGCAGAAGAACCAAGAGGAAGAAAATACCAGCTTGGCTGGTCAGTGGCAACGGTTGAGAAGTCTCTGTGGTAAGGATGCCAATGGGCCACGAGCGGTTTGCAGCCAACTACACTATCTTTGTCATCAGTGGCTAATGCCTGGAAAAAACACAAAAGCTCAGATGTTAGATCTCTTGGTGTTGGAGCAGTTCTTGGCTATCCTGCCCCCGGAGATGAAAAGCTGGATCAAGGAATGTAGAGCCGAGACCAGTTCCCAAGCAGTAGCCCTGGCAGAAGGTTTCCTTCTGAGCCAAGCGGAGCAGAAGAGAGAACTGCAGGTAAGAAGGTGTGCCATGGTGTAACCCAAAAAGAATCAGGGGTTGAAAAACAATCACTGCATTTTTAAACATGTCCCTTCTGGGAAAGTGATAAGATCAGTAGGAGATTGAACTCTCCTGAGGGAAAAGTTTCTTATTTTTATTTTATTATTTATTCATAAAATATGCACTGATGAATTTTATACATTTATTATTGACAGATAAAACTATTGTTTTATTTTATTATTATCCACTCTTCAATATTTTCTTTAATGACATAGATGAGGGAATAGAAGGGGAACTTATCAAATTTGCAGATGTTACTAAGCTGGCAGGAAGAGCTAACACCCAAGAAGATAGGCTCAAGATCCAGATGGATCTTGACAGACTAGAACACTGGGCCGTACCTAACAAGATGAAAGTCAATGTAGAGAAAAGGAAAGTCCTACGCTTAGGCAAGAAAAACCAAAATTAGACACATAGACTGGGTGAAACAGGCTCAATAGCAACCAGCTAAATAGGAGTGTGCAGCAGCAGCCAAAAAAGCTAATGCAACCTTAAGTTGCATTAACAGAGAGATACAATCAAGATCAAGTGAGGTACTAATACCACCCTATAAAACCTTAGTAATACTGCACCTAGAGTACTGCATCCACTTTTGCTCACCACACTGTATAAAAGATGTTGAGACTCTAGAAAGAGTGCAGAGAAGAGCAACCAGGATGATTAGGGGACTGGAGACTAAAACATATGAAGAACGATTACAGGAACTGGACATGGCTAGTCTAGTGAAGAGAAGGACCAGGAGAGACATGATAGCAGTCTTCCAGTATTTGAGGGGCTGCCACGGGGAGGAAGGGGTCAAGCTATTTTATTTATTGTTTCCTTTTGGTAAATTTATCAGGACATGTGAAAGGTTTAGTGTAGTTTAGTTTACTGTCACTGCACCTCGTACAACGAAATTAAATACCATCTTCAGTGTACATTACAGCTATAAAAATAAAACACAAACACACATCCTTCACATTCTATACAATTGAATTGAAAACCCCTGATTGATGGTGCATTAATATTGCACTCTATAGTAGAATTCAAAAGAGTTACTGCCCTGGGATAGAAGCTGTTTTTTAATCCTATTTGTCCTTGTTTTTATTATTCTGTACCGTCTGCCAGATGGTCATAATTCAAAAAATGGGTTCCCAGGATGAGATGGATCTGTTTTGAACTTCCTTAAGGCAGCGGGAGCTATAAAGCTCTTCCAAAGAGGGGAGAGGGCAACCCATGATCTTCTGGGCAATGACGTTAACCCTCTGGAGTGCTTTCTTATCTGCCCCTGTGCAATTGGCAAACCATGCAGAGGTGCAGTAAGTTAAAATACTCTCTATGGTGCAGCAGTAGAAGGTCACCAGCAGTTTTTCAGTCTGTTGTTGTTTCCTGAGAAGTCTCAGGTGGTATAATCTCTGCTGGGCCCTTTTGACCAGGGCTGCAATGTGAGCAACCCAGGTCAGATCCACTTCCAAAAGCTTCCCCAAAAGGACTGTGGAATTAGAAACGTTGGGCAGAAATGCATTCTTTCCTCTTGGTTATTATTTCAGCTTCAGGAGCCCTTTGTGGAGGTGGTCGTTGAACACTCTAAAGCGTGGGGAGATGTGCTACATCCCTCTCAGGAGGTGGACTTGGGGGAAGACTCCCAGGAAGAGCCATCTAAGAATATCCCACCAGGTAATGCCATCATTCATACAACCGTACATAATTGACTTGCAACAATTCACTTGTCAGTGTTCCAACTAACAAACTCCAATCCAATAAACTTCGAGACAAGCATTTTCTCAAAGTTCCATTTTACTAGAGTTGTCCTATTGGCACATCTGGGAAAACCCAAATCTGAGACTTCTGGGTTTTCCCTTCCCATTAGAAATTCAAAGATTCATCCCCTGCACCCACCAGTCCATCACATGGTCCAATCAAACATGGTCCCAACTGGAGATATTCTTCCAGAAATTCCTCTCCAGGTGCAGGGTAACATGTCCTTGACTGTGATGACCCGGAACATGGCATAAAGGCAACACAGTCAAATGAGCAATAAAAGTCCCTTTATTATCTCCCAACTTTGCCCCCAATGTCCAGGTTACCTTTGGCTGGAGAAAAACTCTCTCAGAAACAGCCTTTGACTGCAGAAAATTCAGTCCAAAACAAGGTACAGACAAACTGTAATCAAAAATCCAAACAAACCAAGCTGAAGTAATTAACTTGACAGGGCAAGAGAAGGCATTTCAGACATGAAAGCATGGCAAAACTCACAGTTGGGAAGACTCCATGAACACAGATAAGCTACAAAGCTACAAGATAAATTCACATTTGCTCCCAACAACTTGCTGTGTGCAGCTTCCTCTTTTATACACTCTGTTCCCAGCTGCAGCTAATGAAGGGAATCAGGGCCCTTTCCTCCCTGTAAGCCACACAACTCACGTTGCTCCCTTCTCTGTTCCTCCCTGCGTGTCCTAGGATGAAGAGGGGGTGGGCCTGGGTCTTCCTCTGAACTCCCTCTGCCTTGCTCTACCTCTCCCCTGCTCTGGTCAGTCGGACTTTGCCCGCCCCCAGTTTCTTCCACAGTCAGCGGAGCCACACTCCTACTCCCTGTCAGCTGTTCGGCTTCCCCCTCTGAGTCAGATTCCAACAGGGGCATGACATTGACTCTCTGAGAAAGAATGTTGTTGAGTCTAATCTTCCATCTCTCTATGAAATCCCCCCTCCCAAATTCCCAGGCACTAAATGTGGCAGCCTCGAAGCTTCCAAGTAAAAGATGGCTTCCAAGGTTGACATCACTTAGTGACCATTCAAAGTTATAGTGACACTGAAAAAAGGGGTCTTAGGACTGTTTTTCACATTTGTTTTTCACATTGACGGAGCAGTGCAGTAGATGAAAGCCAGAAGCACATTCCATGCTTATCTTGTGGAGATTGTAGCCTAGGCTACTGGATTTTTTGCCCACAAAAATTTTTCATTGGAGAGCGTGATTGATGACACCCAGCCTTTGAACATGTTTCGTTGGAGAATCTGATATATGACACCCAGGAGGGTGGAGGGAAACAAGATCATAGGTGATAGTAAATTAGGGATCTCAGAGTTGGCTTCATACGGGTTAGTGCTGGACATGTTGCTCCTTGTAAATCTTTTGAATTCTTTTGAACCTTGGCTTGAGGCTCGTGATTTAATTAGGGCAATCGTCGGAACCCTGACCACAAGCCAACTCTGAGACACGTAATTTACTTAACAATTGTGACAAGAAAGGTCATAACATGAGGCAAAATGTTTGTAACTCCTGTCTTGCTTAGCAACAGAAATGTTGGGCTCCATTGTGGTCGCAAGTCAAGAACTCCCGGTTTCTTAGCTACTGTTATTTTATGACCTTGTTTTGGAAAAGACCTTAGGCCTGAGTGCAAGAATACTTTGGTGTATGATTCTTTTGATGTTTCTAAAACCTGTATTTTCTCCTCTTTTATCTCACTCTCAGAGAATGGAATGTTACAGATGGCACCTGTGGAAATATCTCCTCTTTATAGTGAAGCAGAAACGGTAGTTATTCTCCCAGCTCAGGTAGGAGGACTTTTCCCTCTTGCAACCAATTAGAATGACTCGAGGGGCATCCATTTTCAACCAAGATAGCACAGTCAATTTCTCTCACTTTATTAACTTCCCTGTAATCAATATTTGGAGCATGAGCAAACTTTCTATACGTAAATAAGAGTCCACAAAAGGCTGCATTCAGGAGTGGGATTCTGCTGGTTCGGACCGGTTCTATAGAACCGGTTGTTACGATTTTGCGCAGTTCAGAGTACTGGCAGATCATGCCCCTGGCTGGCCCCACCCCTTTTCACCCGCCTTTCTCCTCCCTGCCCAGTCAGTCCTTATTGTGCATGCCCAACATCGCTGTCCGCCCAGCGATGCATTCTCCCCCATCCTGTCACTCCTTAAGATATTTCTTTTTTTTTTCCTCCCAAAAATCAGCTGTTCGGAAGATCAGCTGTGTTGGCATCCCCCTCACTGTCTTACTGCTTCACCCAGGAGGCTTCCCTGAGGCTCAGGAGGCAAAAAGGGGCGTGTAGGGAAGGGGGGTGCTGCGTATTTTTCCTTTCTGGGCCTCAGAGGAGCTTCCTGGGAGCAAAAACGCCCCCCGGAGGCTTTCCTGAGGCCTAGGAGGCCCAAAAATGGAGTGCAGGGGATGCTGCGCCCCCACCCCCTCTGTTTTTTTGTTTTTCTGGGCCTCAGGGAAGCCTTCTGGGAGCAAAAATTCCCCTCAGGATGCTTCCCTGAGACCGAGGAGGCCCAACAGCTGAGTGCGGGGGGGGTGCTGCTGCGAAAAAAAAGAAGCCATGCCCACTCAGTCATGTGGCCATGCCCACCTAGCCATGCCCACAGAACCGGTTGTTAAAAAATTTGAATCCCACCCCTGGCTGCATCATGAGTTCTTAATTGATGTCATTTCATAATTGTTCCTGGAATTCATTCCCCGGTGAATTCATTCATCGGGGAATGGATCATTCTTCACTGATCTGATGAATAAGGACTGCGTTGTTACCTGAAGGACATCATAAGCCATGAGTTAACATTTCACAGAGGATTCAGCGAGCTTCTTTACAGGTTGGCTCTGAAGTTCCTATTTAATGAAGCATCCACGGTTGTGGTATCAGTTGGTCCAGAGGAATATTGGAATCACAACCCTCTGATATCCCGTTTCCCTGAAAATAAGACCTAACCCCAAAATAAGACCTAACATATTTTACTTGTGCATCTAATATAAGCCCTGCACCCCCACCCTCCAAAATAAGCCCTACTTAAGCACCAGCACAGCCGACCATCCGACGATTCTATCTGATTGCTTGTGGTGCCGCCAACGCAAGGCAAGAGGTGGTGGAGCTGCCCCATGTGCTCTGCACTGGCTTACCTCAGAGACCCCACAGCCAGGCCATCCATGCCCCGACAGCTGCCTCACGGCAGCAGCACCAACACCCATGTACAGCAGGAATCAATGTGGCCACCGACTCACTTCCTCTGCTTACTCGTGGCCTCAGGTATTAGGGTGTGGATGGCCTGGCTGCAGGGGCCCTGAGGTAAACAGGTGCTGGGTGCATGAGGCAACTCCACCACCCCATTCCTCGTGGCGGTGGCACTGGTGCACCGCGCGGCCTCCTACCCACCACGAACGAGCAGAAGAAATGGGCCCCCCATACATGGAAAACAATAAGACACCCCCCCACCCCCGAAAAGCCTAGTGCTTATTTTCGGGCCCATATGACCCGCTCTTATTTTCGGGGAAACTCGGGTATTTGATGTAATATCTAATGTTTTGTGCAGAGTCAGTAGAATCAATAAAACATTTACCAATCGGTAGGTTGTGTTCTCCTGTTTAGTATCGCAAAATTTATCTGTAGGATGAGATTATTTATCTAGCACAGTTGTCTCCAAACTTTAAGACTTGTAGACTTCAGCTCCCAAAATTCTCAACATAGCTGGCTGAGGAATTCTGGGAGTTGAAGTCCACAAGTCTTAAAGTTGCCAAGTTTGGAGACCTCTCATCTAGCACAAGGAGAAACTCTGGTATTGGGACTTGTTCATTAAAAGATTATATACATCTATATCTATGAAAACATATATATATATATGAAAACATATGTATGTATGTATGTATGTATATGTGTATGTATATGTATATGTATATAATTTCCACTAACTCTTCACTGATAGGGGATTGTTCTCTTCCTATTACAGGTTCCTCTGATTTTTGACGATGTAGCTGTATTTTTCTCTGGGGAAGAATGGGCTCTGTTGGATTTCAACCAAAAAAATCTATATAGGGAGGTCATGCTGGAAAATGCTAGGAATTTAGCCACCTTGGGTAAGTTTTTTTTTTCTTTATTTTATGTTAAGAGGATAATTTCTACTACAAAGTAACTAGGAGGATAACAGAGTTGGAAGGGATCTTGGAGATTTTCTAGTCTAGAGGTGGCTAACCTTTTTCGACTCACGTGCCGATAATTGCGCATGCGCTTGGGCTCACGTGCCAGCACCCAGAAGGCAATGCGTGCTTCCCCCCCATGCCCCCTGCGCATGCAATTCCCCCACTGCACGCCATGCATCTGCGTATGCGATCACCGTGTGCACTGCACCTCTATGCATGTGCACGTGTTTCCCGGCTGCAAGCCATGCATTTCGCATGCGTGCGCGATCCCCCACGCTTCATGTCTCAGCGCGGGGGATCGTGCACGCATGCGCGATGTCTTCATGTCTCATTGGTTGATTGTTCTCACTCTCAATCCCCCGCAGTGTGCATCTCTGCGCATGCATGTCTTTATGGGTTCATAAAAAGACAGATAACAGATAATCAGAGTTGGAAGGGATCTTGTAGGTCATCTAGTCCAACCCCCCACACAAGCGGGAGACCCTACACCATTTCTGACAAATGGCAGTCGAATATCTTCTTGAAAGCCTCCAGGGATGACGCTCCCACAACTTCCGAGGACAAGCTGTTCCATTGGTTGATTGTTCTCACTGTCAGAAAGTTTCCCCTCATTTCCAGGTTAAATTTCTCCTTGTTCAGTTTCCATCCATTATTCCTTGTCTGGCCCACAGGGGCTTTAGAAAATAGCTTGACCTCTTCCCCCCTGTGACAGCCCCTCAAATAATGGAAGACTGCTATCCTGTCTCCCCTGGTCCTTCTCTTTACGAGACTAGCCATGTCTAGTTCCTGTAAGACAAAATAAAAATAAAAAAAATAGGTTAATAGAGAAATACTAGATAAGAAGCAGCTAATGGGGCTTGGTTCCTAACAGCAGTCTCAAGTTGGGCTTTAAATTTCTCATAGATTTTTTTTTTCTTTCTTGATTCAACAGGTGATGGATGGGAGAACGAGAATTACGAAGAGGCAGCTTTCCAAACAGCCAGAAGTGAAATTGGAGAAGAGAAATTTCAAAATCAGCAAAGGCCACAGTGGCCAGAGGCAAACCAGTTAAATGGTGAGCTCCAAAACTCCTCTACCTCTCAAAATCTGGACGTCCATCTTTTCCTGATCCAAGGAGATCACGGAGAAAAAGGTTTCCCATTTGGAGAGACAATTAGAGAGGAATCTGATGCATGCGAACGCCCCAGTATTTATATGAGAGAGGTGCAAGACGGACGCGTGGAAGATGGGAAACGTTTCAAGTGGGACATCCCTCTTGCTTTCCCTCAAAGCATCCACGCAGAAGGAAAACCATATAAACGCATGGAATGTGGCAACAGCTTCAGTAACAGCAACCATTTTATTTCCCATCAAAGGACCCACTCGGGGGAGAAACCATACAAATGCCCGGAGTGCGGAAAGAGCTTCAGTGAAAATAGCTCCCTGACTTCCCATAAAAGGATCCATTCAGGCGAGAAGCCGTACCAATGCGTGGACTGTGGAAAGAGCTTCAGCCAGAGCGGGCAGCTCACGTCTCACAAAAGGATCCACACGGGAGAAAAGCCGTACAAGTGTGCGGAGTGTGGCAAGAACTTCAGTCAGAATGGTCAGCTCACGTCTCACAAAAGGATCCATTCTGGAGAGAAACCGTACAAATGCGCAGAGTGCGGGAAAGGCTTCAGCCAGAGTGGTCACCTCACTTTCCATAAAAGGATTCACACTGGAGAGAAACCTTACAAATGTGTAGAGTGTGGAAAGAGCTTCACCATAAGCAGTCATCTTACTTCCCATAAAAGGATCCACACGGGGGAGAAACCCTACAAATGCACGGAGTGTGGAAAGACCTGCAGTACCAACAGTGATCTTACTTTGCATAAAAGGATCCATTCAGGGGAGAAACCATATAAGTGCATGGAATGTGGGAAAGACTTCAGTCAGCGAAGCAATCTCATCTCCCATAAAAGCATACACTCGGGGGAGAAACCCTATAAGTGCAAGGAGTGCGGGAAGAGCTTTAATCAGCGAAGTAATCTTATTTCTCACAAAAGGATCCACTCGGGAGAGAAACCCTACAAATGCATGGAATGTGGAAAAAGCTTCACTTGGAACTGTCAACTGACTTCTCATAAGAAGATTCACACAGGGGACAACCCAATAAACGTGTTGACGGTTGAAAGAGCTTCGTGGACTCCAGTTCTGAGTTGATGGAACACCATGACAAGTTGGACACGAATGCATGACAGACTTGAAGAAAGAATTGTACCTGCAGAGTTGAAGGAAGGACGAAGGAGAAATCAGTAGTAGAATGGATAGTTAAGGTGCTTACAGAAAAATCCTTGAAAAGGTGCGAGTATTAATAGAGACACATCGAGATGCCAAGCATTTATTCAGGTGTACTTTGATTCTTTCCTGACTAGGTAGCATTTATTCAAGCACAAAAAAGCCAACTATTGTGTATGCCATGGGATCCTTCAGCGACACCAGGTTTTTTTTAACCATGTGCCCGAACTACCAAATGGGAAAGTGAGTTTTCCCCCAAATAATCTGAAATGAATTATGTTTGAAAAGAGTTAGGGCTAACAGGAAGCCAGGCGCCAAAGGACACCATCAAAGCTGACACCAGCCAGAGCTTAGAACACGGGCGTCAAACTCGCCGCGTCACGTTGCTGTCACGTGATTTTTTTTCCCCTTTCGCGGAGCTGGGGTGGGCGTGGCCTGCATGTGATGCATCCAGCCTGCAGGCCACCGATCTCTGGCACAGAACAACTTCAAAGAAGAAAAGTCCATAGAATCGTCAAGAGTCAGACACCACTGATTGGATAAAATCTTCGTTGTTTAGCATTTTGCCTTACATTAATCTCCTGAGAAGCTTCTGTTGAACATGAAGGGATATAGGCAGTGGTGGGATTCAACCGGTTTCCACGGTTCCACAGTTGTTAAATTGCTGGCTGGCCCATCCCCTCCCCATCCAAGAATCCCCACGCGCCCCGTTTTAGCTCCCAGGTAAGTGCAGGGAGGCCCACTAGGCCCAAAATGAGCGTGGGGAGAATATGGTGTGTGTCCTCCCCCTCCCCCCCGTGGCCTGTTTTTGCTCCCAGGACGGCAGGATAAGGAATTACAGACTTCCAAAGATAACGAAACACACACAGTTGGGAAGATGCCAGAACCCAGATAAGCCTTGAAAAACAACGATAATGCACGCTTTTCTTCCAGAAAGTTGCTATGTGCAAACACCCTTTTAAAATCCTGTTTTCCCAGCTGCAGCTAATGAAAGGAATCAGGGCCTTTTTCTCCTCTGTAACCCATGTTGATCCCTTATCCTTTCCTCCCTGCGTGCCCTAGAATGAAGAGGTGGTGGGCCTGGGTCTTCCTCTGAATGCCCAGCCGGACTGGGCCCTTCCCCAGTTTCTTCCGCAGCCACTGGAGCCACACTCCCACTCCCTGACAGCTGCTCAACCTCCCCCTCCGAATCAGATTCCAATAGGGGCATGACAGTGGCAACCGCATCAGTGTGACACAGTAGCTCTGATGATTGGTTATAACGGGTGTCAAACTCAAGGCCCGGGAGCCAGATCCGGCCTATGAGATGCTTAGATCTGGCCTACGGGATCACTTGGAAACAGCGAAGGACTGGCCTGCAGTACCTCACATGGCCCTCCCGAGCTCCGTTTTTGCTGGTAGAGGATTGCAGGAGGCTGTTAGAGCAAAAAAAATGGGAGCTTGGGAGCCTGTTTTCGCTGGCACAGCACTCAGGCCAGCACAGGTGCCTCCGACACGAGTGACATTGAGCTGGCCACGCCCACCCACCTCCAAGGTCAAACAACCCCGATGCGTCCCTTAATGAAATCGAGTTTGACTCCCCTGGGTTATATGTAACCATGTTTCCCTGAGAATATGACCTCCCCCGAAAGTAAGTCCTTACTTGACTTTTATACATGGGCCCAATATAAGCCTTAATTAACACCCTGCCCATTCCAGTATGCATGGCTAAAAGTTAAGCTACAGTGGGGATGGGGGGGTGTGGAGCCGCCCTACTACTTACCTTTGGAAAGTTGCACCCAGGCCTCGCACACCCCGACACCTGTCTTGCCGGCCTATTTCTTCTTCAGCCAGCAAGGCTTTCCTGAAAACCTCTGCAGCCGATAACAGAGCTCTGTTATCGGCTGCAGAGGCCTTCAGGAAAGTCTTGCTGGCCGTAGAAGAAGTTCCTGAAGGCCTCTGACAGCGAAAAGAAGGCTGGGGGCGACGTGCGCGACGGAGGTAAGTCAGTGGCATCCTCCCCCCCCCCCCCAGAAAATAAGACCTGGTGCCTTTTTGGGTGGCAAAACAATATAAGTCCTATTTTCATGGAAACAAGGGTACCAGTTGCTCAGTGCCATTGGAAAATCAAACAGTTGCTGAATGACTGATCAATAAGCAAGGACGACCTGTATTACTTTCCCTCACTCCATTTCCAGTTTTATCCCTGCTTATCTTTCTGTCAACTTGTAAAGGCATTCCTATTCCTGTTATAGAGTTGCCATAAACAGAGGGGGAGAGAGGAAACCTGAAGGAGCAGCAGTTTAAAACCAGAAGTAAATTCCAACACTTCTCTTACAAAGATTGTAGCTAAGCTACCAGGTCTTCTGCCCATGAAAATCCTTAATCGGAGAACGTGTTTGATGACACCCAGCCTGTGAATGTGCTTAATTGGAGAATCTGATTTATGACACACCCGGGGGGAGGGGGGAAACAGGGACACAGGTGGCCGTAAATTACGTAGGCCAGAGTTGGCTTCATACAGGTTAATGCCGGACATGTTACTCCTAATAAATCTTTTGATTTCTTTTGAAGCTTGGTTCGAGGCTCATAATTCAATTAGGGCAATCGCCGGAATCCTAACACTTTCTTTTTCTAGAGGAACCATTACTTCATATTTCTCCTTTTTCTCGCTGCTGGAGGGAGGGAGAAGAGTGCTGATGTGTGAGAGTGTGAATTGTGGATGTATGCAGAGTTTGTCTGGATATATGGATATATCAAGTTAGCTTGCTGTTTGGCTGGCCATTTTCATCTGTTAATTGACTTGACATTAATCTTTTTATCTTGGACCTTGTTGAATATGGAGTGGGGAATATGGCTTCTGACTGAGGCATGTATAGAGCCATGTGTCCATATGCGTAGATCGGGTCCCATACTCATATTTATTGGGAGATCATTAGCAGGTTTTACCTGAAGTGAGCATTGTGTAAATAGAGGTAGTCCTCAGCTTACGACCACAATGGAGCCCAAAATTCCTGTCGTGAAGGGAGACATTGGTTAAGTGAGCTTTGCCCCAATTTACACCCTTTGTTGCCGTGGTTGATAAGTGAATCACTGCAGTTGAGAAGTTAGTAACATCTTGATATATGCTGCTAAAGTGTAAGCTGTGTCTAAAGAGGAGGAAAATTTTGGGCTTGTACCATGAAGCACAGTGCAGAGGAATGGAATGGAATGGAATAGAATAGAACAGTCGAACAGAATAGAACAGAGAATAGAATAGAAATAGAATTGGAATGGAATAGGAATAGAATTGGAATGGAATGGAATAGAATAGAAAAAGGAATAGGAATGGAATAGAATAGACTAGGAATAGAATAGAATAGAATAGAATAGAATAGAATAGAATAGAATAAGAAATAGGAATGGAATGGAATAGGAATAGGATAGAATAGAATATGGAATAGAATAGAATAGAATAAGGAATAGAATAGAATAAGGAATAGGAATAGAATAGAAAAACGAATAGGAATGGAATAGAACAGAATAAAGAAATAGGAATGGAATAGGAATAGAATAGAATTAGGAATAGGAATAGAATATGGAATAGAATAGAATAAGGAATGGAATGGAATAGACTAGACTAGGAAGAGAAGAGAACAGAAGAGAAAAGAATAATGAATAGGAATGGAATAGAATAGAAT
>NW_020769544.1:137336-160778 GCF_900518735.1 Pseudonaja textilis
GTTGAGATGGCCATTGAAAACTCTATTAAATATCTTCCTCAGGAGCTGGTCTTTGGTGAGATCTCCCAGGAGAAACCATTTCTGGACCCGTCTTCAGGTAAAGAAAGATTCTTCTGATACAACAGTCCTGAAGAGTCTGTACTGAGCTTGTTTTTCCAAGAATACAGGTAGTCTCCGACTTACAACAGTTCATTTAGCAACCGTTCGAAGTTACATCACTGAAAAAAGATGACTTACGACTGTTTTTCACATTTACGGCCGTTGCAGCATCCCCAGGGTCGCATGAACAGAATTTGGATGCTTGGCAACTGACTCATCTTTATCATGGTCGTAGTGTCCCCGTGGTCATGTGATCCCCTTTTGCGACCTTCTGACAAGCAAAATCAATGGCGGGAGGCAGATTCACTTTGCAGCCGTGTTACTAGCTTGACAGCTGCAGCAATTCACTTAACAGCTGTGACAAAGAAAGGTCGTAAAATGGGGAAGAGCTCACTTAACAAATGTCTCACTCAGCAACGGAAATTTTGGGCACAATTGTCATAAGTCAGAGTGTTTGCAACGTGATTACTATTGTGAGACAATCCAGGAGCACAACACAGCACAGAGAGGCTTTGTCTTTTAATAGTGGTTTATATACAAGACAGCTGTATACATACATATACATGGTAGGAAATACCTGGCAAGCAATCAGTCTTTTTTACTCTGCACGGAGAACCAAAATGGAGAGAGAACACAAGGAGGGAGAGATACGCCCTCTTATGGCCTCACATATATATAGACAGCTTCTTAAAGTGGCAAAACCCTGTGGGACCCATCCTCGGTCTTAAAGCGGCAATAACCATGCAGATTCATCCTCATAGCATCAGCCTTACCACAGCTGGTCAGCTATTAAATCTCAATACCTTGACATTGTTTTTAGAAATAATGAAGTTGCTGAGCATATTCAACACACCTTCCTCCTCCTATTTTCCCTACAACAAAACCCTGTGAGGTGGGTTGGGGTGAGAGAGAGTAATGAACCCGAAGTCACCCAGCTGGCTTTCATGGCTAAGCCAGGACTAGAATTCACGGTTTCTAACCTGGCACCTTAACCACTCAAATCAGACAGATTTTGTGATAGATGTTTTGAAAACACGTAAATTACTCTTTGTAATCTCTTTCTCAGCAAATGGAACAGCAGTGATGCTACCTGTGGAAACTTCTCTTCTCTGTGGTGGAACAGAAGCAGTGGTTGTCCTTCCCACTCAGGTAGGAGTAAGATCTCCAAATACCGATGTGATTTCTTCATAATGAATCCTACTCCATTCCTCCCAGTGCCCTCTCGAGGGGTGGGCTGCTGGGGGTTCGCAGGGGTTCGGGAGAGCCCCAAGCTAAGACTTTATGCCCTATGGCACGCATGCTGAAAGTGTCATGCAGAGCCACTTCTGCCAGCATGCGAGAAGTCGCTCGGAAGAGCCCCACTCCACATGCGCGCGCGCCCCCACCAGCCAGCTGATTGTTGGGTATCTGCCACGCATGCGCAGAGGTATGCAGCGTGCAGGAGGGTCGCACGCACATGCGCAGAGGTTCATGGTGCTCGCACAGGAGGGGCGTGTGTGCATGCGCAGGGAGCAGGGGAAGCCGCACACGCATTGATTCATGGGTGCAGGCATGCGTATGTGCATGCGCATGCACTTTTGGCATGCAACATGGAAAAGGTTCGCCATCACGGCTCTATGCGGTTTGGAGAACCCCAAAATCTCACTCCTGGCTGGCCCTGCCCACCCCGCCCTTCCCTCCCCAGGAGTCCCCATGTGGATGCAGGTAAGTGCAGGGTGCGCACGGAGCCTCGGGTAGGGTGAAAAACAGGCCTCCCAGAAGTTCTGGAAGGCCAGAAATGGGCCTGTTTCTGGCTCCCAGAGAGCCTCTGGTGCCCGGAGGAAGCCATTTTCGCCCCCATGGAGGCTCAAGGAAAGCCTCTGGAGCCCAGGGAGAGAAAAATGCTCCCCTCCATCGTAGTGCAGGAGGCCGACTAGGCCACACACCCACCATGGCCACTCCCACCCAGCAACCGGGCAGAGAATGTTTTGCTAAATTTTTTGAAGACCACCCCTGGCCATCTTCTTTATTTTATTAGTTCCCTCTAGCTTGCTTTTTGGATCATGAGAAGCTTCCGGTATTCTGATGGGAACTCTGCAGATGTTATGTCATCTGCAGAGTTACGGCGCTCATGTTGTTATTTGGAAGATGTCTTTCAACAACTTTGTGTAGGTGTTCAGTGGAGTTTGTTGATTAGTTCCCTTGGCCAAACGGAGCTCTCTGACCAATTCATTGAAGAAGCTACTTTCTAGATCAAGGGTGCCCAACCCATCACTCCATGGGCCGGCACCAGGCTGCAGCATACTGGCAACCGGGCCATGCAACTAAGCGAAGTCTCGTACGTGGGATGCAGGAAGCACTGTTGTGGTTCGCTGGCAGCCGGGGCAGCCGGCAGCAGAATCGGACAGTGGGGAAGAACGGGGACCAGTCAGGGAGTCTGGAGAGGACGTGGACAAGTGTCCTGCGTCCGATGCAGAGATGGGGCCAGGATCATCTGGGAGTGGAGTGTAGCCTTCAGAGTCTGGCAGCAGCGAGGCAGAGAGGACCCAGGGGAGCCTGTTCCCAGTGTGCATGTGCACAGAGCTGCTAGAAGGCGAGAGCAGCTGAAACAAAAGGGGCAACTCAGGAGTAAGGCTGGGAGGTGATTGCCCCTCCCATAAGTTATAAAGGTCAGGCCAAGAAGACGAAAACTTTGCAGGAAGCAAAGTCGTTTGCTCGGTTCAAAGTCATTCTTGAAACTCTTTGTACTTTGGTTGTTGTTGTTTTTTTGTACTTTGATTGGTTTCTTTTCTAGTTCATTTGATACTTCTGTTTTTGGCAGCCCTTCATAGAACTTATCTATGAAGGTGCTTATCTCGGAGGACTGTTTGAGATTAACTCCGTCTGGGAATGAAAGCAATTGTTGCAATAAAATAAGTCTTGTTTTTAAAAGAACTATGTGCTTAATTATGGTTTAGGAAGCTTAAGTCAGAACAAGCACACGAAATCATGCCGCCTCTGGTCCACAGAAAAAACTTTCTCCACGGAGCCCGTCCCTGGTGCCCAAAAGGTTGTGGGCCACCGTTGTAGATACAGAAGAGTCCTGATCCAAAGGTCTTGCCATCAGTTGATTCCTAAGCAATGCAGCCACAAAACGGGTTTGAAGGTTCTGCAGAATCATTGGTGTGGGTTGTTGTCATTCTTCCATTAAGAAAGACAACTTGTAATATTCCTGAAACAATGAATTAATTGGGAACATTTTCTTTCTCTGTTAGGAAGCCGTAACCTTTGACGATGTAGCTGTGCTTTTCTCTGAGGGGGAATGGGCTCTGCTGAATTTCAGCCAAAAATCTCTATACAAGGAAGTGATGCTGGAAAATGCAAGCAATGTGGTCGCCTTAGGTAAGGAATTGACTTTCCTCTGGGCTCACATAGGATTGGAACAGATTACAGCACGTAGATTTAAAACCAGAGATATTTTTATTGGGGATTTTACCTGAAGGTTACAATAAAAAAATAACATATCTGATTATTAGTGTTCTAACTGCAGCCAGAATTGTATTTGCTCAAAATTGGAAAAATGAGAAAATTCCAGCGGAGGAGGAAGCGATTAAGAAAATAATGGAATGTGTAGAAATAAGTAGATTAACATTAGCAATTAGAGAGCAAGAAGAAGAAAAATATTTTAAGATATGGGATTTATTTTACCAATGGTTAGATAGAAAAGTAAGAAATTGAAGCACAATGTAACAGTAATGATATATTATAATTATTAATAATTATTTTTTATAATTATCATAATTATATAATAATTATTTTTGAAGAAGCTATATTATGAATACAATCCAGTAAGAATTGAGATTTGCTCTTGGAATTGAAATTAAAATTTTAATGATAGTATAATAATGATATAGTATGATATGGAAAGTTGATTAATACAATATGAATATAAAGTTAAGAGGAAAAGATTACAGATATTGTGCACATGATATATGTACCAAACCGACGCTGTACAATTGAAAGAAGGTTTTATTTGTTGTTTTGTATGTTATAAAAAATAAAAAAACTTTTTAAACACACACCCACACCCAAAAGGAACATATTATATACTCAAAAGTAACCAGCAGATATATTTATTAAAGGAAATTCCCATTTAATATTTTTCTCTCTATGGAAGAGGAAAGTATTCATACGTTTATTGCTTGTGAAGGTAAAGGTTCCCCTTGGACATACATGCTAATTGTTTCTGGCTCTAGGGGGTGGTGCTCATCTCCATTACAAAGCTGAAGAGCCAGCGCTGTCCAAAGACGTCTCCGTGGTCATTTGGCCGGCATGACTAAATGATGCATGGAACGCTGTTTGCTTCCCACCAAAGTAGTCCCTATTTTTCTACTTGCATTTTTTACATGCTTTTGAACTGCTAGGTTGGCAGAAGCTGGGACAAGTAAGGGGAGCTCACATCATTACGTGGTGCTAGGGACTCGAACTGCCGACCTTTCTGATCGACAAGCTCAGCATCTTAGCCACTGAGCCAATTGCGTCCCCAGTTATTATTTCTTGTAGGAAGAGCTAAAACCTTCATTCCATTTCTATAGAGATATCGTACATTTGTATCTTAACCGTGAAATTTTTTCTTCTTTCATTTTGTTTCCAGCAGGTGATGGACAACAGACTGAGAGTTACACAAAGCAACCTTCAAAATCAGTGGAAACTGAAATCAGGAGAAAGATATTTGGAAATCTGTGGGGACCACAAAGGCCCAAGGAAACCCAGTTAAACAGAGACATGGAAAAATCTCTCCTCTCACCGCATGCGTGCGAGGACGACGATAAAAAGTATAGTTCGAACCTTCCTCTTACTTTACACCAGGATTTTGAGCTTAGAGAGAAAAGACATGAATGCACCGAGTGTGGGAAAAGCTTCAGCAAGAACAGCAATCTGAACGCTCATAAAAGGACCCACACGGTAGAAAAACCGTATCAGTGCACAGAATGTGGGAAAAGCTTCCGCAGGAATAATAATCTTACCTCCCACAAAAGGATCCATTCTGGGGAGAAACCGTATCAATGCACGGAGTGCGGGAAGAGCTTTCGCAAAAACAGTCACCTCACATCTCATAAAACCATCCACACTGGGCTGAAGCCATATAAGTGCGCGGAGTGTGGAAAGAGCTTCAGCATGAACAGTTACCTTACTTCCCATAAAAGGATCCACACTGGGGAAAAACCCTACCAATGCATGGAGTGCGGGAAAAGCTTCAACGGCTTGACTTCCTTTACCACACATAAAAGGCTCCACTCGGGCGAAAAACCGTACAAATGCACAGAGTGTGGAAAGAGTTGCAACACCAGCAGCGATCTTACTTACCACAAAAGGATCCATTCCGGGGAGAAGCCGTACAAATGCCCGGAGTGTGGAAAAACCTTCCGTATTAGCTCATCCCTTACTTGCCATAGAAGGATCCATACAGGGGAGAAACCATATCAGTGTCCGGAATGTGGAAAGCGCTTCATAATGAGTTCTTCCCTTACGTGCCACAGAAGGACCCACACAGGGGAGAAACCATACAAATGTTCAGAGTGTGGAAAAAGTTTCAGTCAGAATGGTCACCTTACTTCTCATAAGAGGATTCACGCAGGGGAAAAAGTCCCGTAGCGAAAGGTCTTCTGTTACTCCGATTCCCTTACGCTCAATCAAGAGATGCATTATGTGTGGGAAACAGAATCAGTTTCCCTTCTTATAAAAGATCAGTATGGGGCGGTGGTGTGTTTCAAAAAAAAAATTCCTACCAGTTCGAAGCTTGCTTCATGTGCACGCTTCACGGGGGCATGCGCCAATCATGCACTTTGCACGTGCATGCACAATGATCAAACAAGAAAAAAAACCTGCCTCTGCCTCCCAGCAATTTGCCTCCTTGCAGCAAACAACAACCTGTTTCAGTTTCAGCACAGCCTGACTAGCACAAACAGCTGATTGTTGGTTGGATCTGCCTCCCGGCAATCAGCTGTTTCAGGCTGCAGGGATTGCTACATCCTATTGCCGCCTCTGCATGCCCCATTTTTGGGAGGCAGGGATCGGAACGGGCCAAAACTGGGGCGCGTTGAGGCCAAAAATGGGATGCAATGAGGTGGCAAAAAAAATGGGATTGCGCAGAGGCGGCAATAGGCGATGGCAATCCCTGAAACAGCTGATCGCCGGGAGGCTGATCCAGCCAACAATCAGCTGCTTGTACTGAAATTGAAACTGAAACTGGCTGTTTGCTGCAAGGAGAAAAGTTGCTGGGAGGCAGAGGCCAAAGGGTGGGGGCCGTTGGGTGGGTGGGGCAGTCCAAATTTTCCCTACCAGTTCACCGAACCAGTCAAAACTTTCCCTACCAGTCTGCAAGGACTGGTCAGAACTGGCTAAATACCATCCCTGGTATGGGGGAACCCCCATAGATCTTCTTGTCTATGGAGATTCTTAGTCATCTAGGTTATGGTTGTACCGAAGGTGCTTTTTTTCCAGAGGCAACCGGACTTTCTGTTTTTTCTTTGACGGCGTTTCACTTCTCAGAGTTGGATGTTTCTCTGTGTCATCAGATTGACCTGAGTAGTGCCAATAGGTGAGGAGCTTTCTTGGAAACGCTGAAAGGACTGTGTTGTAGCAACATAGACAAACCTCTAAGTGGCCTCAATGACTCTTTAAAAGGATACAAATGACCAGCTGTCTGCAAAGAGCATAAATCTTTACATTCCCCTCCATCCAGTCTGGACACAAAGCTGGAAAAAAAATGGTTACTGTTCGGTACCTACATGACGGTTGCATTGGATTAGGAAATAAATTGTTTTATTGCTGATCATAGTTCAATATGTATTACATTCTATTGTTTCGTGCACACCTGTAAGTGGCTATGAAATAAAAATAGATATTCGTGCCAGCCGATTCAAGTCTTACGGATTTGTGCAAGATGCTAAGCCAAATAGCTATATATTACGAAGGTTTGTGTAGATTCAGCCACACTGTCAACTAAAAAATACTTCTTTGGTCTTTTTAGTTGCCAGTAGAAAGGGAGTGGGGGGGAAAGCAGTGCATTCCTTAAATGCCTCAGATAATTGCCTTGGCAGCCCAAAGCTATAGGCATGCAAGAATATTACTAGAGAGCATGATTGATGACTCTTGGCTATGGAAGTGTCCCATTGGAGAATATACATCCAGGGAGTGGGAGGAAGACCAGGGTCAAGAATGAAATGAATGATGTGTCTTAGAGCTGCACCCAGCTAATGCCGACTTGGTCACTCCTAATAATTCATTTTTTTCCTCTGAGAGGTGCGGCTAGAGACTTACGATTGAATGGAGGTAGATTTGTTGGAGCCCTGACACGCACACACTGTTCAAGTATTGCAGCGTAAATTCAGTGCCAGAAAAGTAAGCACAGATGGCTGAGGCTTCATTTAACTTCTTTAGAAACATATAAAGTAAATTTTACAATGCCAAGTTGTAGATTTCTCCAAGCTCCCAAGAACAGAAGCAAATATGTTACAGGTTCCAAGCAGAGCAGCAACTCAACTTCAGCTCAGAAAGAGACATCAGTTTCACTTTAGTTCAGCAGGCAAGCAAGACACAACAGAGGAGAGAAGCAGTTTCATTTTCAATAGACAGACTCAGAGTTTTAACACAGCTTCAGAGCTACAGAGCTTAATATAGAGCTGGGGTGGGCAAACTACGGCCTGCAGGCTGCATCCGGCCCGTTGGTCTGTCCAATCCAGCCCGCCCCTGAAAAAAAATCACTGGGCGTGGCGTATGGCCCTGCGCCGCGTGGCCCCCAAAGCTGCAAAATGGTGCGGAGCGCTCTCGGGGTAGGAAAGAAAGGAAGAACTTTGCAAAGGCCTCGGCTGGGAGTTCAAAATCACCTTTGAGTGCGATCTCCGATGGTGAGTCCCCGCCGATCCCCCTTTTTATTCCGGGGATTCCAGGCTTAAACTTTGCAAAGGCAAAGTTTGCAGGCGGGAGCGTCTTCCCGCCGAGGAGCGGGAAGGGTTCCACCTGGCGGGCGGGCTGGTTGGAGGAGGCAACCTGGCAGCACTCCGGGCTTCCCCTCCGCCGTGCGGCTCGGGGCCAGGCGCGAGCACCTGCGAGTTGAAAGAAAGCCGAAAGTTGTCGGGAAGTTACTCGGGTTTCCAGAGCTTCCAGGCTTAAACTTTGCACAGGCAAAGTTTGCAGGCGGGAGCCTCTTCCTGCCGAGGAGCGGGAAGGGTTCTGCCCAGTGGGTGGGCGGGCTGCTTGGAGCGGGCTGCTTGGAGCCACCTAAAGCTAGGCTGCTTCTGGTGGAGCCTTGCCCTGCCTTGGTGCCCCGTTTCCCGGCTCGGTGGTCCTGCTCGGGCGGCACTTTAAAAGCCCTCCTCCTCGTGTATGTGCCCGACGAGCCGCTCACCATGATGGCGGCTCCCAGCACCCGACCAACTTTCCAGCAACTTGCGGCGTCCTTTTTCCTCGCGGGCGCTCGCGCCAGGCCCCAAGCCGCACCGTGGAGTGGAAGCCCGGAGTGCTGCCAGGTTGCCTCTTCCAACCAGCCCGCCCGCCTGCCCGCTGGGTGGAACCCTTCCCGCTCCTCAGCAGGAAGATGCTCCCGCCTGCAAACTTTGCCTGTGCAAAGTTTAAGCCTGGAAGCCCCAGAAACACAAGCAACTTCCCAGCAACTTGCGGCTTCCTTTTTCCTCGTGGGCACTCGCACCTGGCCCCGAGCCGCGTGGCAGAGGGGAAGCCCGGCGGGCGGGCGGGCTGCTTGGAGGAGGCGACACGGCAGCGCTCCGGGCTTCTCCTCCGCCGTGCGGCTCGGGGCCAGGCGCGAGCACCTGTGAGTTGAAAGGAAGCCGAAAGTTGCCAGTAAGTTGCTCGGGTTTCCAGGCTTAAACTTTGGACAGGCAAAGTTTGCAGGTGGGAGCGTCTTCCCGCTGAGGAGCGGGAAGGGTTCCATCCGACGGACGGGCGGGCTGCTTGGAGGAGGCGACCCGGCAGCGCTCTGGGCTTCCCCTCTGCCGCATGGCTCGGAGCCAGGTGTGAGCGCCCAAGAGGAAAAAGCAAGCCACAAGTTGCTGGGAAGTTGGTCGGGTGCTGGGAGCCACCGTCGTGGTGAGCAGCTTGTCGGGCGCATACGTGAGGAGGAGGGCTTTTAAAGTGCCGCCCGAGCAGGACCGCCGAGCCGGGAAACGGAGCACCAAGGCAGGGCAAGGCTCCACCAGCAGCAGCCTAGCTTTAGGTGGGCTTGGATGCCCCTGAGCGCGGTTTGCTGTTTGTTGTCTCCTGGGACTCGCGTTTGGAAAGCGTGGAAAGTAGTAGCAGGAGCAGCCGCAGTGTTATTTTTTCTCTTTATATAATATATATTATATATATATAATATATATTATAAAGGGCCCATTATAAAATGCAGCAAATTATATATAAGAATATTATATATATATATATATATATAGTTTTCTGAGATTCTCGCGGGTATTTGTATGTGGATCTTTGGTTGTTCGGGTTTTCTCCCGCGTAAGATTCAAAGTATCTAGGCAACGTTTTGATGAAGTCTCATTCATCATCTTCAGGCTTCTGTCTTCGGCTCTTGCTTCTCAGAGTGATGTGAGATTGCAGCTGCTTCTTCCTTTTAACTGCTAGTGGGGGTGGGACTTGATTGGGTGGGGGCTTGGCTGTGTTCTGATTGGGTGGGGGTGTTTCTGGCGGAGTTTGGGGGAGAGAAAGAAAGACTTCTGCTGCTTCTGCTGCTTTCCTTGCATGAAGCCAAAAGTCTCTCTCTCTCCCTCCTGTGAGAATGGAGCTGGAGATGGTATCCTGCAATCCCAAATAAAGAACGATCGATCGAAAAACGGGGTGTGGAATTTTCCTGCAGACTTTTGGGGGCGGGGTCCCAGGTTCTCTGGTCAATCGGATTTAAAATTATGTGTTTGGTGGTCCCTGAGGTCCAATAGATTGGTGACCCCTGCTCTATAGGATCATAAGACCATGGAATTGGAAAGGATCAACAAAGTTGACCTTGTCCCAACCCGTGAATGTGCAGGATAACCAATCCCCAAGAAGTGGCTATCCAGCCTCTTCTCAAAAACCTCCTGAGACAAACAACAGACAACTTATGGAACTAACAATTAGGAAGTTTTTCCTTATTTTTTAACATCTAGGGCAGTGATGGCTAACCTATGACACGCGTGTCACTCGTGACACGCCGAGGCACTTTGACTGACACGCCTGTTGGTGTGGGGAAAACCTGCACATTTAGAGGCTGCCTGTGTTCTGCTCCAATCCCTGCTCCCTGCTTGTTGCGTGGAGGCGTGGTGTCACCGCTGCCGCAAGATCTTTGCAGCAGAGAACCAGTTTTAACCGCCATAAACTGAGGTTTGTCAGTTTCATTACCTCAGGAACGCTACAGGAGGAAAGGAAATCCATGAGGTTCACAGCCTTGTAAGGTGGCCTTCCGATCCCCACATCCTGCACCTGCAGCCCTGAGACCAGGGAGATGAGTTTCACAGCCCTGTATGATCACCCCAGCCCAGTCCGTCATAAATCAAATTATTGATATTTCTTGAAGTGACACACAACCCGAGAAAGGCTACACTTTTTCCTGATTTTTGACACACCAAGCTGAAAAGGTTAGCCATCACTGATCTAGGGCCTAGATGTTAAAGAATAAGGAAAAACTTCCTAATGGTTAGATCCATAAGTTGCCTGTTGTTTGTCTCAGAAATTAGGACTAAAAATAGGTTTTAAATTGCAATTGCCTAGATTCTAGGCAATTACAATTTAAAACCTATTTTTAGTCCTAATTTCTATGGCCATGGAGAATAGTTCCAAACCATCTTCCATATGGCACATTTGTGAACACTGAGATAATATCTCCCTTCAGCTGTCTTTTCTCCAGACTGGGGATTCCAGGTTCCTTCACCAAATCCTCCTTTGTCATCTCCTCCCTTATCTTTGTCACCTCCTCTGACTCTATTTTCACCTATCCTTTTGGAAATGTATTCCCAGTACTCTGCAGACTCCAGATGTAGTCTCACCAGTGCAGTGTAGAAAAGAACAGCTGTGGGATGAGGCGGGGATCGGTCTTCTATCAACAGAGACTATGGAAGGGATCAGGGAGAAAGTGTTGTGGTTAGCCAGCAGCAGGTGCAGATGGCTGAGGAGAGCAAGGACTCAGATGAGGGGCCAGGACCATTAGTGAGTGGACTGCTGCCTTCAGAGATTGTGGGGGCTGGCAGCAGCAAAGAGGAGGTTCCCGAGGAGCCTGTGCCAAGTGCAAGTGCACGCAGGATTGCTCGCAGGAAAGAGCAGTCCTTTTAAAGAGGGAGTCCGGATTAGCAATTTGGTGAAGAGGGAAGAGGGAAGGAGGGGTGGCAGGGGGGAAGCAGTCTGCTTCACATCCTGGCTGCAAACGTCTGAAGACCAACTCACGGCACCCGGTGCTCACCGCCCTGCAAGGATGGGATGAATCTCACCATCTCACCGCCCTGCAAGGATGATTGTAGAGCCCCTGGTACTGGCGAGCCCCACTGCCTTACCTTCTAGTAAGGATGGGTCGAATCACAGATCATTGAGCGCTTTTGAATTTAGTGCGTACCGAGGAGTGAGTTCTTTTCTGGCGTGCTGGTCAAGGATGAGAAGAATCGGAGATCTCCGAGTACTTTTGAATGGAGCGTTTGCTGAGGAATGCAGCTCTTTTCTGGCTTGCTGGCAAGTCTCGGGCATTGATAATTATACGGTTAGAATGAGTTACGAGGGCACTGAGAAAAGTGACTTATGGATGTTTTTTTCAACTTAGAACATTCCCATGGTCCTGGACCCAAATCCAAATGTTTGGCAATTGATTCAAGCTGCATCTGAATTTTGATCACGTGACCATGGGGAGGCCACAATGGTCATGTGTGAGAAATGGTCATAAGTCACTTAATCCAGTGCCATTGTAACTTCGAACAGTCATTAAATGAATTGTAAGTCAAGGACTATCTGTATACAGCTCTGCAATGGTTATTACCCAAAAGTCATTTCAAGTCCACATCCAGCCATGGACGCTCCATGGTGCACTCTGGGCTAGTACCTTTCTCTTAGGCCAGCCTATCTTGCAGGGTTATTGTGGAGAAGAAGGAGAGGCTCTGTTGAGTTCTTGGAATATCTATCTAATGAACACACATGCAAATAGAGAAAGGCTGTTTTATTCTTTGAATTTTCTTAGCAATAAATTGTGGGGGGAGCAGAAAGAGAGTCTGTGTAGTATATGCGTCATTTAACTCAGATTTCAGTTCCAATATGCAAGTCATTGCTATTGTGTGACAAAAAATTGTAAGCCTCTATTATCTAGGAAACAAAATGAGCTACCATATTAATTTCACGAAATTGATTTCACAACTTAAAAGAAATTTCTCACACATTTACAAAGAATAACTCGAATGTCTTTATCCAAAGATGATATCATTAACAAAGTTAATTTCATATAATATGTAAAAATAGTTTTAGGAGCCACGTGGCCTCCAAAATCTTCAATAAATAACCAAATAACAGGTGCTTAAGTAAAATAGGATCCCCTCTAAAACACTGAGATAAGTCAAGCATCAGAACTGAGTTAAGATTAGAAACTCAGTTTACCCCAAATAATGTACATTTGCAAGCAGGATTATTCTATAATATAAACTTTTCACAGGTCAAAATACATTACAAACCAAAACAGATCTCATCATTTGTCCTTATTTTATGAATTTATAGGTACAGGGCTCTGTAGGGTTCTTTTATCAGTCTATTGCTATCAAAGTTTTCTTCACATTAATTTTAATGATCTCACACATTAGGTCTCCTCTGATGTGAAAAGAAGTAAAGATTTTGCTAAGGCGCTTCACTCATTCAGTCAGTTTAAAATATTTCTCACGTGCATCAATTCTTTTATGGAAAGCAAGTGAATTATGATCACTGAAATATTTTACACACTCCAGGCATTTAGATGGTTTCTCTCCTATATGGATCCTTTTATGAGAAGTAAAGTCTGACTAACTCTGACTGAAGCTTTTTCCACACTCAGTACATTTATAAGGTTTCTCTCCTTTTTTACAGATAATCAGAGTTGGAAGGGGTCTTATAGGTCATCTAGTCCAACCCCCCGCCCAAGTGGAAGACCCTACACATTTCTGACAAATGGCAGTCCAATCTCTTCTTGAAAGTCTCAAGTGATGGCACTCCCACAATTTCCGAGGGGAAGTTGTTCCATTGGTTGATTGTTCTCACTGTCAGAAAGTTTCTCCTTATTTCCAGGTTAAATCTCTCCTTGTTCAGTTTCCATCCATTATGCCTTGTCTTGGCCTACAGGTGCTTTAGAAAATAGCTTGACCCCTTCCTCTCTGTGGCAGCCCCTCAAATACTGGAAGACCACTATCGTGTCTCCCTGGTCCTTCTCTTCACTAGACTAGCCATGCCCAGTTCCTGCAACCGTTTTTCATATATTTTAGTCTCCAGGCCCCTAATCATCCTGGTTGCTCTTCTCTGTACTTTTTCCAGAGTCTCAACATCCTTTTTATAGTGTACTGGATGCAGTACTCTAGGTGTGGTCTTACTAAGGCTTTATAGAGTGGTATTAGTACCTCACTTGATCTTGATTGTATCTCTCTGTTATTGCAACTTAGGATTGCATTAGCTTTTTTGGCTGCTGCTGCACACTGCTGGCTCATATTTAACTCGTTGTCCACTAAGACTCCAAAATCCCTCTCACAGTTACTGTTATTGAGCCTGGTTTTTATGAAAAGTAAGTTTGCTGCTCATACTAAGGTTTTTTTTCCCACATACTATGTATTTATACGATTTGTCTCTAGTGTGGATCCTTTTATGTGATCTAAAACGGGAATCCCCAACCCCAGGTCTGTGGATCCACACTGGTCCACGGCATGACAGCAATTGGACCACGCAGACAAGTGAAGCCCCATCTGCAGGATGCAGGTAACATGCAGGTAACCTTACCCCCTCCATTCCACAGAAAAAACTTCACAGATGCGGTCTCTGGTTGGGGGCCCCAAAGGTTGGGGGCCACTGCTCTAAGTAATTAATAGGGGAAAATTAAATGAACATCATATTTTTTCCATCCTGTATCCATCCTCTGCTGTAAACATTTCCTCTTTCCCAAATGGAACTTTTTATTGGCGCTAAAACAACCCACCCCCATCATAATGGCATCTCCGCACACTCCAAGTCTGTGCATTGTTCCGCTCTCCCGTGGATCCCTTTCTGCGAAATAAAGGAACTCACAATCTTGCATCTTCGGCACTAAATGCATTTATGTGGTTTCTCTCTTGTGTGAGCTCTCTTACGGAAAATAAAGCAATTGATCATCCTGAAGATACTCCCAGGCTCTGTTCATTTATGCGGATTCTCCCAAGTAGGTTGTTTTCCCGGAAGCATCGTTAGTGACTGTACTTGCTCTTCCCACACGCCGCTTGTTTACCTCCTTTTTCCTTCACGATGAACCTTTTGTGACGGATCATAGGGATGTCTTTGCACGCCCTGCGTCTTTCAACGGTTCTCCGCTATGTGGATCTTTTTATGGGAAGTAAGATTGCTGTTCCACCTGAAACATTTTCCACAGCCCGTGCATTTGTAGGGTTTCACCCCTGTGTGGATCCTTATATGGTATGTAAGGTTACCGTTCTTGCGGAAGCTTTTCCCACAATCCAGGCATTTGTACGGTTTCTCCCCTGTGTGGATCCTTTTGTGGGCATTCAGATTACTGCTCTTACTGAAACTTTTCCCACACTCCAGGCATTTAAAGGAGGATTTTTCTCCGGCGTGGGCGCTTTGGTGTAAAGAGACAGCACGGTCCCAGTTATCATTTTTTCTTTGCTTCTTGTGTCTGTATGGTTCCTCTTCGATGAGGGTTTCACAGCAGTCACAGAAATTGGACATATTCCTCAATATGTTTCCGCACCTTATACAATTTTTCTTTTTATGATCTTCTTGGGGCAGGAAGACATGGATTTCTGCACATTGCGTTGTCGATTTCTCCACCCTGTGGTTGAATTGGTTTTCCTTAGGCCTTTTTGGTCCCTGTGGATTTTCAAAGAAAGTTTCTTTAATTTTATTCTTGACTGCTTGCAATTTTTCCGCTACTGGCTTCTTATCATCCTCAAACTTCTGCTCATCAACTGCTTGAGAAAAAGAAAAAGAAAAAGTGCGTGTGTGTGTGTGAGATGATTTAGGCAAAAAGTGAGGGTGCTAAGAAGGATCATGCTGCATTAGTTGCACATTTTATATTAACGTCATCACAATTTCCCCACATTTTCATTTCTTTCGTGCCATATGGAATTTTTCTCGACTTCTGGTGCTTTTTCATTGTGTTCTTGGAAACCACTGTCATATAGCTAGGGTAACCTATAGGTTGACATCAAAGCAGTTGGTGGACTATGACCTACAAGGTTCCTTTTCTTGAAAAATTTGAGCCACAATTTAAAAGTACCACTGGATATCAATGCAGCGGCTGCATCAATTAGATCTTGAGTCAAATAGGTAGGAGGTCATACCTCCTAGTCATGCTAAGAGGAGAGCCCAATTATTAGGAATTCCATCCCTTCACTTAACATTGTGGGTCTCTCTAGGTTCAGAACTTGGCTGGGAGGTGACTCTCTGCTCTTTATAGAGACAGCATAAAGATTTTAGCCCTAGTACCAGAGCAAATGGAAGGAACAATGCAGTTAAGTTAAGTTCTACTCAACTGTAGAAAAAGAACAGAAAGAAAAGAAATAAATTACTTCTTCATAGCACTTAGACTTATGAGGGTAGAGGTTCATTCTCCGAGGTTGTGGGTTGGAGCTCGGAGAATGAAGCTTTACCCTCATCCTACACCTGAGTTACAAATATTTGCTACTATGGCAGAACTTAGACTTATATACCACTTCACAATGCTTTACAGCCCCCTCTAAACAGTTTACAGAGTCAGCATATTGTCCCCAACAATCTGGGTCCTCATTTTACCAACTACAGAAGGATGGGAGGCTGAGTCAACCTTGAGCCAGTCAGGATCAACTCCTGGTATTCCGTAGAATTAACCTACAATACTGTATTCTAACCACTATGCCACCACAGCTCCTATTCCCAGAGAAAAAGGAACCCTTACGTATGGAGGCCACAATCTTAGCATTTTCCAGCATGACTTCTGTGTATATAGTTTTCTGGTCGAAATCCAGCAGAGTCCATTCTTCCCCAGAGAAATTAATTGCTATATCCTCAAAAGAAACAGGATCCTGGAGAGGGAAGAAAATGTCGCTATTAATGTACAGTTCTAGGAACTATTCACAAATTCTGTTTCTTAATGAAGAAATCTTCCAGATCAGTTTTTATATAGGGAATACGTGTATCTTCCCTAGAGACATCTGCCACCCAAATTGGTCAGAATTCAAATCTGATTGATGACATAGCTGGGACAATATTTTATTAACTGAAGTTATCTTGCAGGGCCTTCAATTCAGTTCAGAGACAGCCATACCATAATCTAGATTCAACTGATGGGACAAATTCCGGGTGAATTATTGAATAAAGGCTCAAGTCTTTACTGGAAGATGCTTTTATCAACTTGTTTTTATAGTGCTAGGTGACGTTTTAAACGGTGGCTTATGTTAGTTCTGAGAGATCAACTTGACACTTATTAAAGACTTATATGAAGATTTTGGGAGATGCCCTTGAATGAATCACACACGATCCTGTTAATAGGCAAATGGATGGGAAGTTGCTCATGATTTTAAAAAACTGACTGAACAGGATCTCACAGTGAAAGAAGTGGCTCTGGAGAAGCTCACTGAATGCTCTTTGATTAAATCACTTTTTGATTTTGGAGAGTAGAATCTTCTTCCTACCTGAGCTCGAGGCAAAACTGCTGTTTCTACTGCACCGCAAAGAAGAGATGTTTCCACAGGTAACAATGGTGTTGTACTATTCTCTGAGAGTGAAACAAAAGGTGTAAAAAGTACTTGTTTTTAAAACATTCTTTGTGCATTCTGGAGCAACACTACACAAAGGCCATTCTGGCACACAACGGGCTGATATAAGCAGTTTAGCCAGAGAAACTCCATTTTGTTGAAATCTCCATTGTTTGTTCATGTTTGTTTTCAGGGACCCTGCTCTGCCCTTCGTATTTCTGGAAGGCTCATGAGGTTGCCATTAGCAAAGAAGTGCCCTGTCTCTGAGAAGCAACAGTCTCAAAACCAACTCCCCTTACCTGTTGCAGGTAAATTAGCTAGGATGTTTTGCATTCTAAGCTACCAGCCTTTTTGGTTAGAGATAGAAAGGCTACAGTACTTCTCAGAAAACAACAACTGAATGAAAAACCGCTGGTGACCTTCTACCACTGCTCCATAGAGAGTATCATAGTTACTGCACCTCTGTATGTTTTGCCAATTGCACCGGGGCAGAAAGGAAAGCACTCCAGAGGGTTAATGTCATTGCCCAGAAGATAATTGGTTGCTTCTCCCCTCTTTGGAAGAGCTTTATAGTTCTTGCTGCCTTAAGAAAGTTCAAAACATTCTCAAAGATCCATCTGGGCACCCCTTTTTTTTTTTTTTTGAACTATTACCATCTGGTAGACGGTACAGAATATTAAAAACAAGCACAAATAGGCTGAAAAACAGCTTCTATCCCAGGGCAGAAACTCTTTTGAATTCTGCTGTATAGTGCAGTGTTGGTGCAGTGTTGGCGGTTTCGGTTCAATGTGTGGAGCGTGAAGGATGTGTGTTTGTGTTTATTCTCATGGTCATGATGTGCACTGAAGATGGTGTTTGATTTTGTTGTACGAGGTGCAATGACTAAAGTAGGGCAAAGTAATAAAGATACTTTCTGGAAGGGCAATCCTATACAGGCCATCTTTGACTTACAATGGCACCCCAAGTTGCTCTTGGTAAGTAAGACATTTGTTGTGAATTTTGCTCCATTTTATGACCTTTCTTGCCATAGATGTTGCGTGAATCACTGGAGATCTTAAATTAGTAATATGGTTAAGTAAATCTGGTGTCCCCACTGATTTCACTTGTCGGAAGGTTGCAAAGGTGATCATCAACACTGCAATTGTCATAAATATGGGCCAGTTGCCAAGTACCCTAATTCTGATCACATGACCGTGGGGAAGCTACAATGGTCATAAGTTTGAAAAATGATCCTAGGTCACTTTTTGCAATTGCCGTTGCAACTTTGAACAGTCACTAAATGAACTGTTGTAAGTCGAAGACTACCTGTAGTAGGGATGTGAATAATGTACCGCCTATGGTCTGCTAACAATCATATGTCTTTGTTTTTTTTACAAGAGTATAGAGATTCTGCTAATTTGTGTAATTGCGGCTCTCATTTTATGACTTGGATCCCAAGAGTGAGCCTCCGTGTACCTGTACAGAACGAATAAGCTGTAATTACCTGCCTTGTTTGATAATTGGCTCCTTTGCACCAGGTAATGATCCCAGCATTTGACTGGGCCATTCCACAGTTTGGCCAACAGGGCGGTGCTACATCAGAATAATTCTCCTTTTACCTGTGGAAGTACTTAGAGGTGGGTCTTCCTGGGAGATACCTCTAGAAGCCAGCTTCTGAGAGGAATATGACACACTGCCCCTTGCTTTGGGATATTCAACAGCCATCTCCATGAAAGGTTCATAAACCTGAAGAGAAAAGAGTATATTACTGTCTCCAAATCCATACTGCTTCCTGGAAGAACTTGGATTTCCATATCTTCTAGGAAAGTAATAGTATGATCTGCTTAGTGAGGAAATGAAATGTTTTCCTGTCTTTCCTACCCCTATAAGAATAGAGTAGAGTAATGATATTAATGTATTTAGGAATATTTGATTGACAATACAAGAACATACAAAATGTAATTGTAAGTGAAGACTATGAAGTGGAAGCACAAAACAATCTCTTAGCCAACTGACGCACTGTATATACATATACGGAAGATGGCTTGATGTTTTTATGTTGTGTTTGTCTATGTCTTAAAAACAATAAATCTTTTATTAAAAAAAAAAGAATAGAGGAAAACAGAACAGAACCAAGTTATTGACCAAGTGTGATTGACACACAAGGAATTTGTCTCTGGTGCATAAGCTCACAGTGTACATATAAACAGAATTAATAGTTCATAGATCATGGCTGCAATCATTAATCATAAGTTACAAACAACAATTGGTAAATCATAAGAAACCAATAGAAGATAGTAGGAAAGATGAGAAGTTAAAAAAAGATGAGAAGTGAGTCTGTGCTGTGGGAATTAAGTGTTCAGTAGAGTGATGGCACAGGGGAAAAATTATCTTTATACCTGGTTGTTCTGGCATGCAATGCTCTATAGCAGCATTTTCTATAGGGAAACCTTTAAGAATTTTGTACCACTGGTTTCACGCCATGATCATCTTGAATTACCTGGTGATATTCTCTCACCTGCATTTCTGCTAGCTTCTTGTCCTCCGCCTGGCTCAGGAGAAAACCTTCTGCGAGGGCCACTGCCTGGGAGCTGGTTTCTGCTCCACACTCTCGCACCCAGCGCTCCATTTCTGGGGGCAGGATAGCCAGGAACTGCTCCAGGACCACCAGGTCTAACATCTGAGCTTTCGTGTGCTTCTCTGGCTTCAGCCACTGATGGTAAAGGCGATGAAGTTGGCTGCAAAGTTCTCGAGGTCCCTCAACCTCCTTACAGAAGAACTTGAAAGGGTGATGCTGCACAATCCAACTGGTGGTTTCTTCTTCCAAGATGTTCTGCCAAGACCTTCCCCAGAATTTTCCAAGAGTCCCAGCCAGAATTATAGGAGAGAACTTCTCTTTTCCTTCCTTTGCTGTGTACCGCGAGTTTATTTTTTCTCTGGGCTGAAATGCTGTCCCAAACAAATCCAGAGATTTCCCTACATCTGCAAAACAACTTTCTTTTATAGAAGCAGAAAAGTAAGAACAGCCCCCTTGAGCCATCTTTGGGAGAAGTCTGGCTTTTATCCTGAACCAATTAAAATCCTCGCTCACTATGAAAGATGTTTTCAACTGCCAAGCTAAAGGGAAAAGGAAACAAACAGTTAAGGAAAATAAAGGATAATATTTGTAGCTTAGGGTTGAAATGAAGGGTCCTTGGTGCTCTCCCAACTTGCTTGTTTTCTTGCCGACATTTCATTACCCAACTAGGTAACATCATCAGTGCTGGTAAGATGTGAGGTTTGCTCTCAGTTTATATTCGAGTCTTGCAACTTGCCCTGTCAGTGTCGGTGGGGGTGTTCTTAGAGATTATTTGGTTTGTCTGTTTGCTGTTGCCTTCTTTAGTAATTTCTTGATTGAGGCATTGTTTACTTGATTGTTGGTCTGATGTTAATCTTGGATTTAATTTTTGCTGATCTGGGTTGTGGATAGGTGCTTGGGTCGTTTAGTTCCTTTTTTTTGCTGGTTGATTGTCTCTTTTGCATAGTCTATAGATGTTGTTAATGTCTATGTTTCTATTGATGGCTGATTTGACAGAGTGCCAGGTTTCTAGAAATTCCCTGGCATTTTTCGACTTAGCTCAGGGTATGTGTGTATGTGTGTGTACACACATACATACATACATACATACATACATTGCGGTATCTAAGGGACTGCCACGAGGAAGAGGGGGTCAATATATTCTCCAAAGCACTAGAAGACAGGACAAGAAGGAATGGATGGAAACCTAAACAAGGAGAGAAGCAACCTAGAACTAAGGAGAAATTTCCTGACAGAACAATCCGTGGAACAACTTGCCTCCAGAGGTTGTGAAAGCTCCAACACTGTACGTTTTTAAGAAGACATTGGACAACCATTTGTCTGAAGTGGTGTAGAGATTCCTGCCTGAGGAGGGGGTTGGACTAGAAGACCTCCAAGGTCCCTTCCAACTCTATTGTTGTTGGTTTTGTTATTCTTAATATTGTTTAGGACAACCACCATGTAGGATAAACAGGCAGAAGACTAGCAAAATGCATCCACGAGCACCAACCAGCAGTCAGAGGACATGATGAACATTCCTTAATTTCACAACATATAGACAGACTTAATCATAGTTTCGATGGGGAAAATGTGACCATCGTAGACCAAGCCAAATCCAAAAATGCCAGGGAATTTCTAGAAGCCTGGCACGCTGACAAATCAGCCATCTGTAGACACATAGACATTAGCAACCTCTACAGAGTATGCAAAAGAGACAATCAACCAGCCCAAAGGGGAACACTCGATCAACTCCAAGATTAACTTCAAACCAATAATCAAGTAAACAACGCCCCAATCAAGAAAGTAACAAAGAAGCCAACATCGAACAGGCCAACCAAAGAACCTCCAATATGCCCTCCTCCAACACTGAGACGGGAAGCCACTTGAATATAAACTGAGAGCAAACCCCCTTACTAAACACTGATGATGTTACCTAGTTTGAAACATCTGCAAGAAAACAAGCAAGCTCAGATCGCACCAAGAACCCTCTCAGGCAAGGAAGAAACAGAAAATATAATCCAAGGAATTGAAGAACAAACCCCTTTACTCAGAAATTTTTACCCCTTGGAAATTCGTTGTAATAGATGATATGGATGAAATCATAATTGCACACTTTTTGAGAGGACCCTGAAGGATATGAGCATAGTAGACCTTTTAGCAGCAGAGGAAGTTTTGAATGCGATGGATCTTCTTGGATGGTGCTTCTCACACCTACTTCTGGTTTGCACAGAATTTTTCCTGCAGCCCAGAACAAATGGCCTTGAAAATAAACTGCATCCCCACCCCCCAAAAACCTCATTTCTTGGTTGGGAAGAATAGAGGGCCCGTACTGGAGGGACGTTCTATCAGCAGGACAGGGTCTCCAGCAATGAGCCCTCCTAAGATTAGCTGCAGGGGGAGCAATCCCAGATTGATTCAGAGACCCAAGAGAGCCTGTCTGATGCTTCCTCCTGGGCCATCTTTGCTACTATTGCTGATGACAACTGCAGGAAAAGAACCAAGATAACCCAGGAAGGACTCCAAGCCCCCCATCTGCACAACACTGAAGGCAATGGCTTCAAACTCTTCAGAGAAATTCCTGCCAAAGAAAGTTACCGCCATAGTGAAAGGTTTCTCTTGCCTGATGTGGCCAGAGGATGAAGCAGATCAGTCCAGGCTTCCTCTCCATCCACCTTCCGATCTCAAAACAGGACCGGGCTCCAGCTTCCTCACCGTCAACACAATGCCTGACTGTTGCTTGCTGGCAGAACAGATGCAGATCCGCACATGGGGTCTACTTTCTTGCAAGGGCTCCCCTCGCCTTCTTTGTGTGCTGGCAGTTTATGGGTTAACGGGAGAGAGTGCTTTTTCCTAGCCAAACTGCAAGTCGAGACTGTGGCTTGTTCCCTCCCTTTCAAAATCCTGTTGGAATCCTCTCCTGAAGGAAAGAGAAAGTCTCGCTTCCTCCAGATCTCTGGGTGTTATGATGCAAGGATCCACTAGATGGCGATGTCTGCAAGCACCTTGATTCACAGCTCACCCATAGAGACCATCAAGCATATTTAGAATAAAATAACAGAGTTGGAAGGGACCTTGTTGTAGGTCATCTAGTCCAATCCGCTGTCCAGTCTCTTCTTGAAAGCTTCCAGTGATGAAGCAGCCACAACTTCTGGCCTTTGCCCAACTTTGCATTTATGCCCCTTATGATCCGAATGCAAAGATCTTTCTTGATCCATTCTTGAAAAATGAAAGATTTTTATTCCCAAAGAAGTGGAAAGTTAATACTTGTTTTCTCATACACGCTTGACAAACTAAACTAAATAAAATAAATTATTGAGTCTGTCATCTGCACCTCTAAAACTGTCTGGTGCGGTTCTGAAGCCCAACAGGACAGACACAAACTTCAGAGGATAATTAGGACTGCAGAAAAAACAATTGCTACCAACCTACCTACCATCATGGATCTGTATACTGCATGAGTCAAAAAGAGGCTGTGAAAATATTTACAAACCCCTCACATCCTGGACATAAACTGTTTCAATTCCTTCCCTCAAAATGACACTATAGAGCACTGCACACCAGAACTAAACACAAGAAGTTTTTTCCTGAATGCCATCACTCTGCTAAACAAATAATTCCCTCAGTATTGTCCAACTATTTACAAAGTCTGCATTACTATTACTATTCACCTTTTCATCACTCCTTATCACCCATCCCACTTATGACTGTATGACTGTAACTTTGTTGCTTGTATCCTTATGATTTATATTGACTGTTTCCTAGTATGACTATCATTAAATGTTATACCTTATGATTCTGGACTCTTGACAAATGTTATCTTTTATGTACACTGAGCATTTGCACCAAGACAAATTCCTTATGTGTTCAACCACACTTGGCCAATAAAGAATTCTATTCTATTCTATTCTATTCTATTCTATTCTATTCTATTCTATT
>NW_020769544.1:171249-275264 GCF_900518735.1 Pseudonaja textilis
CTTACAGACCTCTTGGGAATGGGGTGAGGTCAATAGTGGATAGCTTAATGTTAAAGGAGTGGGGGTTAGAGGATGTAACAACAGAGTCAAGTTGCGCCACTGGAAGCTTTCAACAAGAAACTGGACAACCATCTGTCAGAACAACAGAATAATAGAATTGGAAAGGACCTTGTATCTATGGAGATTCTCAATCATCCAGGTCATGGTTGCCCAAAGTGGCTTTTTTCAAGAGGCAACTGGACTTTTTGGTTTTATTTATTATTATTTTCTTTGAAGAGTGATGAGAAGCAAAAAATCTTCAAAGAAAAGTAAACAAAACCAGAAAGTCCAGTTGCCTCTTGAAAAAGCCCCTTTGGGGGCAAGGGACCTTGTAGGTCATCTAGTCCAACCCCCTGCACAAGCAGGAGACCGTGCACCATTTCTGACAGGTGGCTGTCCAGTCTCTTCTTGAAAGCCTCCAGTGATGGAAGCACCCACAAGCTGTTCCATTGGTTGATTGTTCTGTCAGAAAATTTGTCCTTATCTATAGGTTGAATCTCTCCCTTGATCAGTTTCCAAACATTATTCCTCGCCTGGCTTTCAGATGCTTTGGAAAATAGGTTGACCCACTCCTCTTGGTGACAGAAATGGTACAGGGTCTCCTACCTGAGCAGGGGGTTGGACTAGATGACCTACGAGGTCCCCCGCAACACTGTTATTCTGCTGTGGCTATCTCTGGTTTGAATCACAGAGGTTAATCTCCATTTATCTAAGTTTCCTTGTATTTTCTCAGGTACATGGCGATAGCGATCTTCCTTCCCCTTTTGTTGCAAAAAAGGCAGCATCTATCCCAGTTATCTGCTATGGCTTTTGAATTGAAGCAAGAGATCAAATATAGGCTAAGACCCCACCACAAAATGCAAGCAGAACTGTTGGTTGCCAACAGGATAAGTCAACGGGGAAAGCTGCATTTGCGTTAGAGACTGTGATTGGCTTAACAAATTGAGCCAAAATGATCGTAACATTGGGCAATACTCACATAGCAACCTTACTTAGCAGTCACCTTGCTTAGCAACAGAAGCTCCAGTCCCAATTGGGTTCCTAAGTCGAGGACTATCTGTAAATAAAACTGCAAACAAGGCCTTTTATATTTCACATTCCACCTGATTGTATGTTGTACTTGGCCCAAGTACCAAAGGCATCCTAACCTGGTGGCTTCCTCAGCAAAGGGACAGGAGAGTTGTGTTCGACATTGCAACGCAGTAGGCAATTCAGCTAGAACCGGTGATGTCAAACCTTTTTGGCAGTAAGTGCCCAAAGTGCGCATGTGCACGCGCATACACAAAATGCAACACATGCATGCTCACCCGCACATCCCTGCCCCTCGTACATGCATGGCAGAGACCTGAAGACTAGCTGGCCTGCGGCAGGCATGCGCACATGCGTGGCAGAGCTGAGCTGGGGTGACGGCGCACATGCCCACAGAGGGGGCTCTGGGTGCCACCTGTGCCACAGATTCACTACCACTGAACTAGATTATGTTATTGGGAGAGGTCTCAGGAAGCTGGGAGAGATGCTCTCAACTTACAAATAATGCCAGATATTTGGGAAACGGCTTCTGCTTTGTAAACTTTGGCTAGTTGGGAATTGATAAAGGGAAGGGATTTGAATCTGAAAGAGATTCAGCTGTTTTGTATAAAGCGGAATGTAGAATAGAAGCAGAAATTGAGTAAGAATAGAATAAGAATTGGAAAAGACCACAGAGGTCTTCTAGTCCAACCCCTTGCTTAGGCAGGAAACCCTATACCCATGATGGTGAGCCTATGGCACAGGTGGCACACACAGCCATTTGTGCCAGCACGCGAGCCGCAGACAAACTTATCTCAATGCACATGCGCGCGCACCTCCCAGCTGATTTTCGGCTGGTTTGAGGCCTTTTTCGGCCTCCCAGAGGCTTGAAGGAAGCCTCTGCAGCCTGAAAAATAGACCGATTTCATCACTTCCTGTATTTCCGGAAATACGAGAAGTGATGAAACGGGCCTATTTTACAGGCTTTCGTCAAGCCTCTGGGAGGCCGAAAAAGGCCTTAAACCAGCCGAAAATCAGCTGGGAGGCACAGTGCAGATAAGAGGACGGCATGAGAGGGCGCGCATTGCCTTCTGGGTGCTGGCACACAAGCGCCCACACAATTTTTGGCATAGGAGCCCAAAAAGGTTAGCCACCATATACCATTTCAAACAAATGTTCTTTCTTTTTGAAAGCCTTCACTGTTGGAGCCCCTACAACTTTTGAAGGCGAGTTGTTCCACGGATTGTTCTGCCAGGACATTTCTTTAGTTCTAGGTTGCTTCTCTCCTGGATTAGACTTTTGAAAAAAAGAAACATCGAAAGATAACATCTTTATTCAGCGAGTTACATGGTGACAACAAAACCAGGGCTTGGAACCAGCACGGTGTTTTCTTCAACCCAAGACAGCAAGGAAAAAGTAAATACAACATCAACAGCCCTTGTACTGAGCAGTCCGTACAACAAGGATAAGTATGAATGTTATGCAAATCGTTCTCTCTTGCTGAGCTCATTGTTCATCAACTGTTCTCAGTAATGATGCTGAAAAAGGACATTTACAACCAGTTCTTGTTTCTTGTGGTCAAATGCAGCCAGCTTTACAGAACCAAAGTCAATGGGAAGCTGGCAGTAAATCAAACATTATGATCATATGAGGTCACACTTAATCCACCTTTATTTGCTTAACCACCCCAGTGGAATGACTGACATTAGTCCAACACAGACACGATACTGTCGTGATGGTGATGGTGTTGTTTAGTGCTGGAGTTGACAGTTCCAAATTGGGATAATTGCAGACTACCTATAGCAGGGGTGGGCAAACTTTTTGGCTCGGAGGTCTCGTTGACTTTTAAAATTTGACAGACGGGCCGCCACCTGGTGTCGAAATGCCTGTCATTACAAGTCAAAATCAAATGAATGCAATCATTCAATCATTCACATCAAACCTTAATTCTGTACCAATCTTCGGCGGGCTGTATTAAAAAGACCAACGGCCGGATGTAGCCCCTGGGCCGTAGTTTGCCCACCCCTGGCCTATAGTCTCCTAAATTTTTGTCACACAATTCATTTAGGTAGTTCTATTACTTTCTATCCATTTCTCTTGAGTTAATTTTCCTATGTCCAGAAGAGGAGTGAGATTGAGCAAATCCCTTTGTCTATGGAAATTCTCAGTCATCCAAGTCATGGTTATCCCAAAGGGGCTTTTTTTGAAGAAGAGACTGAACTTTGTTGTTTTTCTTTCTTTGAAGACATTTCGCTTCTCATCCAAGAAGCTTCTTCAGAGCTGAAGCTTCTTGGATGAGAAACAAAGTGTGATATGTAAAATTATACCTGTGAAAATATAAAGCAATGGTAATGCAATTTTTAACCTCTGTGTTAACCTAAGATAATTTACTGGAATATTATGTAAGAATTCTCAATTATTTTGTTTAAAGGTTACATATTTGGCAGGTTACACTGTCCAGTGTCATGTTAATGATGGACATTATTGGAAATGGAAACGGGTAAACAGGACGAGGAAGCAGATGTTAAGCTACAAAACTAGGGGTGCTATGTAGCTAGATACGTAGCTGGATAGATTGTGAACCCAGGAAAGGGGCAGAGACTGTATATTTGAACCTGTATATAAACCCCAGCCTTTCTGGGAACCACGTCTTCTGCCCAAGGGCAGAATTCTCTTTTGCAAAAGCTTCATAATAAAGCTCTTATATAAATTGTTCACAGGTCTTCAGTATCTTCTGAATGGTTGATTTTTTTTTTTCACATGAAACGTCTTCAAAGAAAAATAACAAAGCCCCGTTGCCTCTTGAAAAAAGCACCTGTGGGACAGCAAATCCCTTTCCACACATCATACATTTATAATTTCTCACCAATGTGGCTTCTCTTGTGACAACTGCTTGTTCTGAACTTCTTTCCACGCTCCAGCCATTTATAGGGATTCTCTCCGGTATGGATGCCTTTGTGAGAAAGAACAATTCTGCTATCGCAGAAACTCTTTCCACAAATTACCACACTTAGATGGTTTCTCTCTGTGTAAAGTATCAAAAGTAGATCGGGTGCTATTACTATAGCCATTTCCACATTCCGTACGTCTCTATGGTTTTGTAATAGGATCATACGGAGCTTCTGCTGTTACAGGAACTCTTTCCACGGTCTACACGCGTAACTGATTTCTCCCCTGAGTGAATCTTTCTATGGGTATTAAGTGCACTAATTTGTCGGAAGCATTTTCCACACTCACTACATTTATATGGTTTCTCCCCCGTGTGGATCCTCTTGTGACGACTGAGGTGACTGCTGGTTATGAAACTCTTTTCACATTCCATGCACTTATACGGTTTCTCCCCTGTGTGGATTCTTTTGTGGGAAATCAGGGAACTTGAATTAGTGAAGCATTTTCCACACTCGGGGCATTTATATCGTTTTTCCCCTGTATGGATCCTTTTGTGGGAAATAAGGGAACCTGAATTAGAGAAGCATTTTTCACATTCATCGCATCTGTATGCTTTTTCCCCTGTGTGAGTCCTCTTGTGGTGACTAAGGGTGCTGCTGCTTATGAAACCTTTTCCGCACTCCCTGCATTTATACGGTTTCTCCCCGGTGTGGATCCTTTTATGGGAAGTAAGATTGATACTCTTGCGGAAGCTCTTTCCACACTCGGTGCATTGATATGGTTTCTCCCCAGTGTGGATTCTGTTATGTACAGTATAATTATATTTTTGACTGAAGTTCTTTCCACATTCCCTGCATTCGTATGGTTTCTCCCCAGTGTGGATCCTTTTATGGGACGTGAGAGAACCTGAATAAGCGAAGCACTTTCCGCACTCTGTGCATTTATATGGTTTCTCCTCAGTGTGGAACCTTTTATGGGAAGTCAGAAAACTTGAACCGATGAAACACTTTCCACAATCCTGGCATTGATATGGCTTTTCCCCACTATGGATCCTTTTATGGGAAGTGAGGGACCCTGGCATAGTAAAACATTTTCCACACTCCTGACATTTATATGGTTTCTCCCCTGTGTGAATCCTTGTATGATAAGTTAGATGTTTTACAGAACGGAAGCTCTTTCCACACTCCTGGCATTTATATGGTTTCTCCCCTGTGTGGATCCTTTTATGATAAGTAAGGTGTTTTGCAGAACGGAAGCTCTTTCCACACTCCACACACTTATATGGTTTCTCTCCTGTGTGGATCCTGTTATGAGCAATAAGGTCTTGAGCGTCGTTGAAGCTCTTTCCACACTCCTGGCATTTATATGGTTTCTCCCCAGTGTGGATCCTTTTATGGGAAATAAGATGTTTTGCAGAACGGAAACTTTTTTCACACTCCGGACATTTATACGGTTTCTCCCCGGTGTGGATTCTGTTATGAACAGTATAATGATATTTTTGCCTAAAGTTCTTTCCGCAGTTCTTGCAGTGATATGGTTTCTCCCCGGTGTGGATTCTTTTATGGCATTTGAGGGAACCTGAATTGGTGAAGCACTTTCCGCACTCTGTACATTTATGTGGTTTCTCCTCGGTGTGGAACCTTTTATGAGAAGCAAGGAAACCTGAGGATCTGAAACTCTTCCCACATTCCTGGCATTGATATGGCTTTTCTCCAGTATGGATTCTTTCATGAGAAGTGAGGGAACCTGACATAGTGAAGCATTTTCCACACTCCTGGCATTTATATGGTTTCTCTCCGGTGTGGATCCTTTTATGGTAAATGAGGGAACCTGAGAGAGTGAAGCGTTTCCCACAGTCCTGGCATTCATATGGTTTCTCCCCGGTGTGACTCCTATTGTGGGAAGTTAGGCTTGTGGCAAAATGGAAGCTCTTTCCGCATTCCTTGCATTCATATGGTTTCTCTCCTGTGTGGATCCTTCTATGGGATGTAAGATAACTTGAGTCTCTGAAGCTCTTTCCACACTCTAAGCATTTATATGGTTTTTCTCCAACTTGTATTCCCTGACTTAAGATAAGAGGAATAGTCCTTCTGACGCGTTTCCTGCTTTCATTTTGTTTTTCTACAGTGCGGCTACTGGAACAGTCACATAATCCTGATTCACCTCTGAGAATTTTTCCACATGATGGACACACTCTTTTTCCTTGGGCATCTTCTTCAGCCAAGAAGACACTAATATTGGCACACTGAAAAGGAAAGCATTTCTCCAGCCCCCTTTTTAATTGGTTTTCCTCAGAACTTTCCTTTCCAAACATCCTTTCCATAACTTCCCTTTTCTCTCTTGGAAAAGGTGCTGCTGCCTCTTGCCTCTTACCTTCCACCTGCCATTCACCACCTGTTTGGAAAGGAAAAAAAAAGAAAGTTGACACGAACTGAGGTGTGAAAGTGATCGAGCACCATTTTTCCATCCCTTATTTGAATACAGCAGAACCTCTGGTCACAAACGCTTCTGACCATGAACAAATTGGGTTCCGACCAAACAATTCACAAAATTTTTGAATCTGGTCACTAACACATACTCGGGTGGCAATCAAACACGACCCCTGACCCAGAAATTCCTGAAAACGAAACATTAGACGACGAAGGAATCGCCAAAGTTATGGAACGAATTATGGTCGTGACCAGAGGTTCTACTGTATTATCAAATGTTTGAATATTATCAAGGAATGGATATATCAAAATAAAATCTCAAAATTGATAGAGGAGAGCTAGAATGCATGGGGAAAAAAATCACTTTCTTAGGATCGCATATCAAAGTAGTGAACGCCGCCCAGAAATAAAACGCTGGATTGCTCTGTGTCACATAGCAGTGATGAACATGAGCCAAATATGAATAAAAAAGACATCTACCTGGCAACCAAATGTATGTTAGTCCATTCTATTATGTTCCCCTAATTACTTAGAATTGTGAAAGTTGGACCTTATAAAAGCAAGACAGGAAGAAAATTGACTCGTTTGAGCTGTGGTGGTAGAGAAGGCTACTGTCAACTAAAAAAAATACTCCTTTGGTCTTTTTAGTTGCTAGCAGAAAGGGAGTGGGGGAAAGCAGTGCATTTCTTAAATGCCTCAGATAATCACCTTGGTAGCCCAAAGCTGTCGGCATGCAAGAATATTACTGGAGAGCATGATTGATGACTCTTGGCTATGGATGTGTCCCATTGGAAAATATACATCCAGGGGGGTGGGAGGAAGACCAGGATCAAGGGGGAAACGAATGATGTATTTTAGTGTCAGCTGCACCCAGCCAACGCCAATATGGCCACTCCTAATAAATCAATTTTTTTTTTACTCTGAGAGATGTGGCTAGAGACTTATGATTTGAATGGGGGTGGATTTGTTGGAGCCCTGACAGCTACTGCGTAATCCTTGGACACCAAAGACGACTAACAACCAATATTGTAGCACACAACAACAGAAAGGTCGCTGGAAAAGGCAAAAATCACAAAACTGTGCCTCACTTATTTTTTCCATGTCACGTGGGGAATCCACTGGAGAAAGGACTTATATTTGGAAGAGTTAGTGGTAAAAGGAAATCAGGCCACCAAAGAACATGGTGGCTGACACCACCTGACAACAGCCAGAGCATAGAACAACTCAACAGAAGTAGCGCAAGATTGGAAGATGTGAAGACACCCGAACATAGAATCACCAAGAGTCCGACATGACTGAATGGATATCATCATCATCATCATGGAAGAACATATTGGTTTAATTTTCATCTGAAAAAGGGGAAGTGCTGGGAAAACCTGGACCTGAGCTTTAGCCTTCTTTCCATGAGTAAGTTCTCCTTTGATTTTTTGGGGAAAAAAGAGGCTCTTGGGGGTATTCTCATTCATCTTAAGTTAACTTAAGAAAAGGAAGCATTGAAGAAAGTGATAGCCCCATCAGAGAGCCTAACAGTCACATCCTTGTGTGATTGACTGGGTTTCCAAATGCCATCCATCCAGACAGAAAACTTCAGAGGTCTTCTAGTCCAACCCCCTGCCTAGGCAGGAAACCCTACACTACTTCAGACAAATAGCTATCCAATCTCTTCTTAAAAACTTCCAGTGCTGGAGCATTTACAATGTCTGGAGGCAAGTTATTCCACTGATTAATTGTTCTCACTGTCAGGAAATTTCTCCTTAGTTCTAAGTTGCTTCTCTCCTTGATTAGTTTCCACCCGTTGCTTCTTGTCCTGCCCTCAGGTGCTTTGGAGAATAGGTTGACTCCCTCTTCTTTGGGGCAGCTCCTGAGATACTGGAACACTGCTATCTAGTTTTTTCTTTTCGTTAGAGTAGACATACCCAGTTCCTGCAACCGTTCTTCACGTGTTTTAGCCCCAACTCCCCTAAGTTGCCCTTCTCTGCACTCTTTCTAGAGTCTCAACATCTTTTTTTTACATTGTGGCGACCAAAAAAGAGGAAGAGAGAACTTAAATTTATCCACAAAGTGGGACAGATAGGATTGGAAACTGCACGAGAGGGCTCCTCGCCTCTTTCTGGAGAGACCACAAAGGTTTTAAGCTCATCTGTTAACCAAATAGGAGTAGAAAGGCAGACAAGGACACTTTCTTCTACTGTAGGAAAAGAAGAGGGCAGCATTTTCTCTGAGAAAGAAATCATCTGTTTATGTCTGGCTAGAAAATACTTTCCACCACAATTTCAGTTCAGAAAAACAGAATCCCTTACTTAGACAGGCAACGTTCCTTGCATTTTCCAACATGACTTCTCGATACAGGGTTTTTTGCTCCAAGTCCAACAGGGCCCATTCCCCCATGGAGAAAAACACAGCTACATCTTCAAAAGAAATGGAATTCTGAAACGAAAACAAGCATGTTGTACGCACTCTCTTATTAAGGAACAATGCAAATTTTCTTTTTTATGATCGCTTTCAAGTAGGATGAATAACTTCACTGGAGAAAATGGGCAGAGCTACAGGCCTTTGACTGGAAATATGCCTGTGATAGACTTTTGCAATTTTGGCTCATTCTACAGGAATGAATTCCTTCTCTGTCAACTGATGTCCTGCCTAACATTTCAGAAACTGCTTTCATGTTGCCCCTCAATACAATCTTACTGAAATGATATATGTGAAGATTTTGGGAGAAGTACTCCGGAAAATACCATCTGATGCTAAGATGGCATCTGTTTGCAGATAACATGAGTGGAAATTTTAAAAAGAAAAATAATTACTGTGAGGCCACTGCAGTTTATTGACATATATATTGATATATATCAAGGCACTCTGTCTGAGAGAATATCCCAAGAGGAGTTTTGAGTAAATATCCGTGTTTATTTCAAACTAGTTCACGTTGAATTTTATAATAAGACCCTTTTTGAATCATAAGCAATCATGTGAAACTATATGTAACCTTGTTCTTCGCATCCTCCATGTGGGAAAGCTATATTTCAGGAGGAAATATTTGGCAATGCGAAGCTGTCTTGTTCCAAAATTGGTCCTGCATGGAACATAACCGCAGTCTATATAATGTGTAGCAGTATAGCTTGTTGTACATCCTTCCACGAGGTCCAAGGACACAGATAAAATATGATCAAAGCACTTTGTTATAATGAGGACTGAGAAGAATAAAATGAAATATACTATTGCAGAACTACTATATTTAAGAATAAAGATGAATCTTGTCCCTCATACCCTCAGACCCCTCATATCCTGGACATAGACTGTTTCAGCTCCTACCCTCAAAACAATGCTATAGATCAGGGGTCCCCAACCACCGGGCCACGGACTGGTACCGATCCGTGGAACATTTCCTACTGGGCCGCCGGTTTGCTGGGCGCCGCCATCTTGTTTGACGAGAAAGTGCTTCCGGGTGAGCTTTTCCGGTTGGAAAGCGGCGTTTGGGTCCTGAAAGAATCCTCATGCCTTAGTTTCATCGAAGGGGGGGTTTCGAACGAAACTAAGGCGCGAGGATTCTTTCAGTCCCGAAGGCAAGGCGAGCCGAGCGACCGTCCCGAAGCAGTCCCGAAGTGAAGCCCATCGACAAAGGTACAAAGGAGGAGTTGAAGGTGGCGGGGAGAAGCGGGGGACGGCTGGCCGGCCGATTGCTCGGCTCGCCTTGCCTTGTCATGCGTGCTGATGCCGGTACCGGGCCGCGGATCATTTTGTGATGCCGGTACCGGGCTGTGGCACAAAAAAGGTTGGGGGCCACTGCTATAGATCAGAGATCACCAACCTTTTGGACCTCGGGGACCACCAAACTCATAATTTTAAATCCCACAGACCACTAATATGAATTTTGTCTGATGGTGGCTTGCTGACGTTGGTGGAAGAGTCGGTCCCATATTCCAGAGCTGCAGTAGTCACAGGACTGGCCCTTTGGTTATCTTGGAGCAGCTGCTCTGCCACCTGGGTGCACCGGCCTGCCATGGACTGGAGGAGCTGCTCCGGGATGACCAAAGGGCCAGTCCTGTGACTCCTGCAGCTCTGGAATATGGGACCGACTTTCCCACCAATGTCAGCAAGCCACCCTGGGGAGGATTTCCCTCCCCCGCCATTGGTCTTATCTTCCAGTTCCAGCTCGCGTGGCTCTACTGAAGGTAAGGTTTACGCTCAGCCGAAGGGTGAGGGCCAGCGGGTAGGTGGGCCATGTGGGTAGCGCAGCCTTGTGTTCCTGCGCAGCCTGGATTAATTGCTTTAGGGGGAGTACTTTGGGAGGGACATTTATCTGCAGACCACCAAAATTTTCTCGCAGACCACCAGTGGTCCCCAGCCCACCAGTTGGTAACCACAGCCGTAGAATAACACCAGAATAACTAGACACAAGGACAGTTTTTTCCCCAAACGCCATCACTCTGCTAAACAAATAATTCCCTCAACACTGTACAACTATTTACAAAGTCTGCACTACTATTACTATTAATCTTCTCATCACTCCTTATCACCAATCCCCTCCCACTTGTGAGTGTAGGACTGTAACTTTTTCGCTTGTATCCTTACGATTTATATTGACTGTTTCCTAGTATGATTTGATTGCTTATTGTACCCTATGACTATTATTAAGTGTTGTACCTTATCCTGATGAATGTATCTTTTCTTTTATGTACATTGAGATCATATGCATCAAGACAAATTCCTTGTGTGTCCAATTGCACTTGGCCAATAAAGAATTCCATTCTATTCTATTTTCACAGATCAAAGCAGAGTTCAAGGAATTATGGAGTTGGCAGGTGACTAGAAAAAGAATGGTTGGCTACCTACTATAAAATATAAGCTGGAAATTTTCCTTGTGTGTCCTCTTAAGCTGAACACCTTGACATATGCCAGTAAACCACAGTAAACCTCATTCAAACGATCATCCTAATTTCTTCCTAGTTTTCACTTCCACAACTCCATGAAATGTATTTCCACAATACTTAGCCTATGTTCTTCGAAACTACTTGAAACAATAATATTACATGGTCACACATTGCAGATACCCTAATTATATTACCAAGTACATTCTACTCAGCAACCAAGGAGGAGCAGAGTGGCTTCAGATTGTAAGATAGTTCCTATTGAAACAATTACCTTCAGAAATACAGCACAATGTGACTTCCTATCAAAGTATAAGGAAGCTGCTCATGAAAACCACACACACACAAACACACACACACACAGACAGAGACTTTGTGGATCATGCTGAATGACACTTGCAGTTTGAGGAAAATATCTTCCTACCTTCCTTGAAAGCATAACTGCTCCTATTCCACCACCACAGACAATAGATGTTCCGGAAGATACCATCGATGTTGTTCTGGTCTCTGAGAATGAGAAAAAAAATAGAAGTGTCAGCTTTGGAAGCCATATTCCACGCTACCACATAACTTGAGAGTGTGGGAGGGGAGTGATTTCAACTGAGTAGCTCTAAGTAGACAAAATAAAATTCTTTTGTTAGTTCAAGTTCATTTAGTATGGCGCAGGATGAAATGAGGATCTTACTTTTGGACAGATCGTGATTGGGCCATGTGGTGTAATGACAACAGAGGAGGGATGGATTTGTAGTTTGGGAAACTGTGGGAAGCCCAAAAACTTTTAGATTCTGCGGGTATGTATGCCAGTTGCTATTCTAATAAAGGTACTTTTGAGATATGGTTGTCTCGGAGTTACTGATTGGAATGGAGGTTTGCTGGAACCTTGACATTAGGAACTATTTGTTATAAAAACATTCTTCCTCAATTCTGGAGCATTAAATTCAGAAAGCCCGTTCTTTGTGTATACTGACTGGGGTGTGTGTGCAGCAGGCAGCAGTGACTTCGAGCTGAGAACAACCCATCTGAGTTGTTGAGATTGATGATGTACCATGACACAGTGGCCCCCAACCTTTTTTGAACAAGGGACCGGTTTCACGATTATTTATTCTTCCACGGACCGGTACCTGAGTAACGCGAGACTCCACCGCCATCGGGACGGCTCTTCGTTCGAAGCTGCCTCCCCTCTTCGACGAAACTAAGGCGTGAGCACCCAAATGCCGCTTTCCAACTGAAAACCCGGAAGCACTTTCCAACCGAAAACCCGGAAGCAACCGAAAACCCGGAAGCGCCGTCGAAACAAGATGGTGGCACCCAAGCTTTGCGGCCTGGTAAAAAATGATCCATGGACCAGTACCGGTCCGGGGACCGGTGGTTGGGGACCCCTGCCGTAACAGGCCAACTTCTTATAGTTCTCTTCTGATTCCCAGGAGGGATCAGGATGCAACCTGGTGGGGAATCTGTGCTGTAAAGCACCGCAGAGAGGTATCTTCAATGACTTCCCACCCCATATCCCATGGAGGTATGCCGACCATGTTCCCTCCATGGCTTTTGGAACAGCTTATTAGAAAGACTGGCTTCTTTTTAATTGCCAGGAGACTTCCTTGAGGGGTGATTGCAGGTGGTCCTCCACTTACAACAGTTCGACTAGTGACCATTCGAAGCATCCCCATAGTCACGTGGTTTACATTCGGATGCTCGGCAACTGACTCACGTTTATGATGGTTACAGTATCCCGGGGTCATGTGATTCTCCTTTTGTAACCTTCCAACAAGCAAAGTAAATGGGGAAACCAGATTCCCTTAACAACTGCATTGATTCACTGAACAAATGTGTCAAGAGAAGTCGTAAAATGGGGCTTAATAAATTTCTCCCTTACCAACATAAATTTGGGGCTCAATTGTGGTCTTCTGTTGAGTGTCAGGATTCCGGTAGTTACCCCAATTACATCATGAGTCTCAAGCCAAACTCCCAAAACTTCCAAGGATTTATTGGAAGTCAAGATGTTGGCATGACCTGGGTTTAGCCGACTCTGAGACACGCAATTCACTGTCACCCTTGACCCTACTTTCCCCCCAACCCCCACCCCTCTGGGTGTATCATAATTCATATTCTCCAATGAAACACGTCCATAGCCAAGAGTCATCAATCATGCTTTCCAATTAGATGTTTGCACAGCAGAAGCTTCAGTCATTTAATCAGTCTCTGAAGAAAATATGAATGGAATGTACTTTCAATCCCACACTGCTGCCTGCTCTTTAAAACTCCCGCCCCATTTCTTTCTGTTGGCAACTTTAAAACGTGTATAGAAAATGTTTTATGAGTTGACATTGAGGACTATGTATAAAACAAAAAATAAATTCACAAATGAAGAATAGGGGTAGGGGTGGAGTAAGATAGGATAGGATAGGATAGCAGAGATGGAAGGGACCTTGAAAGTCTTCTAGTCCAACCTCCTGCTCAGGCAGGAAACCCTACACCATTTCAGACGAAGGTTGTCCAATCTCTTCTTTAAAACTTCCAGTGTTGGAGCATCCATAACTTCTGAAGGCAACCTTGCCCACTGATTAACTGTTCTAACTATCAGGAAATTTTTCCTTAGTTCTACAGTACATTTCTTTCCTTAGTTACTTTCCATCCGTTGCTTCTTGTCCTGCCTTCAGGTGTTTTCCCTCTTCTTTGTGGCAGCCTCTGAGATATCAGAATACTGCTATCATGTCATCCCTAGCCAGTGGTGGGATTCAAAATTTTTTACTACTGATTCTGTTGGTGTGGGTTGGTGGGCGTGGAAGGGGAAGGATACTGTAAAATCCCCATTCCCTCCCCACTCCACTAACCTGCTTTCCAGCTCTCTTCTCCTGTGCAGGGCAACAAAAGACCCAGCCGATCAGCTGGGACTTGGGAGGTATAAAATAAATAGTGGCGGGGCCAGTCAGAGGTGGTATTTGCCAGTTCTGGATAACCGGTAGCAGAAATTGTTAGTAGTTCGGAGAACCAGCAAATACCGCCTCTGACTGGCCATCTATTCTCTGCCTCCTGAGTCCCAGCTGATCGGCTGGGTCTTCTTTGGTTGCCCTGCACAGAAGAACGGAGCTGGAAAGCAGGGGTGGGGAGGGAATGGAGATTTTGCAGTATCCTTCCCCTGCCATGCCCACCAAGCCACGCCACACCCACAGAACCGGTAGTAAAAAAAATTTGAATCCCACCACTGAGGCGGAGCCGGTCAGAGATGGTATTTGTCGGTTCTCCGAATTACTCCAAATTTCCACTACCGGTTCTCCAGAACTGGTCAGAACCTGCTGAATACCAACTCTGGTCCTAGTCCTTCTTTTCATCAAACTTTATATTTCTTTCTATGTTTCAGCCTCCGGTCCCCTAATTCTCTTTGTTGCTCTCCCCGGCACTCTTTCTAGAACCTCAACTACACCGGGGTGACCAAAACCAGGGTGCAGTCTTCCAAGTGTGTGGGTCCCAGTCCAAGGCAGGCAAAGTCCACCCTGAGGATTCAAAAGGGCAATCAGGAAGGAAGCTTTTACCTACTGATCTCTTCTCGGGTGGATCCTCGAGAGGGACCCCCCCCCAAACAACAGCTCCAGGGAGGGATGCTCGCCCTCCTTTCCTCCGAGCAAATTCCGTGGGAATCCTCCGAGCAAATTCCGTGGGAAACGATCGGGAAGAGGGCCAAGCAGAGAGGTCTCCCCTCCAAAAGAGGGGCTGCAGGAACAACCCAAAGGAGTGACCGCAGGAGCGACCCAATAAGAAGCATCCGAAGGTCACATTTCCAAGACTCTCCCCCCCCCCCCCCCCCCGCCCCCAGAACCGCAACCAGGAATGATAGAAAGAAAAAAAAAGGAAAAAGAAAAAAAAGGGGGTGGGGCTTGGGAAGGATTCTCTTGCCTCTGGGATGCCTTTGAAAATTGCAATGAGAGAGTACTTTTCCTAGAGAGGCCCCCTTGGGCAATTCTCCCCCCCTCGCCGTACAGGTCCTCCAAGAGGTTGGGAGGGTTGCCAGTAAAGAGTTTTTCTAAGCGCAAATAGAATGTTTCTTCCTAGAGAGCAATTATACACACAAACACACCCTTCCTCATACAGGTCCTCCAAGAGGATTGCCGGTAAAGGGTTTTTTTTTAAGCGCAAATCTGGGTTGTGCATGTTTATTCCTGTACTGTACAATAATGTATTGTCTTGTATGGATATTGAAACCGATTGGCACTGAGGTAAAGCCCCACCTCCAAAGCTATGAACCTCATTGGGTCGGCTGCATGCCGATCAAAGTCGGATTGGAGTCATTGGCCCATCCAGTAGACGGCGCGGGTTCCCGAGTCGGATGTTTGTTTGGCACTGGAAGAGGGACCCGCCGCCTTCCCTGCTTTCTCTTCCTGAGGCCGTTAAGCAGCCATAGAGTCTCATTCACTGGGAGCGCTGTTAGTCTCTGACTGTAGTCTGTGCGCATGCTCCCAAATTCCAATCTATATTTGCTGTATTAACAATCTGCAATCGTTATTAACAAGGTAGAATGAGGTGTTGCCAAAGAGGGCTGGGGGGAAAAGGGAAAACAAGACTAGGCTTATCTGAAATGGGATAGGTTCTCCTGTTTGAGCGGGGGACTCGACTAGAAGACCTCTAAGGTCCCTTTCAACTCTATTGTATTCTAAAATTTGGATTTATTTATTTTTTTGGACATGGTATATGCAATCATTTAAAAAATGAATAGCTGCAGGAATAGCTGAGAAGCCTCACTAAGACAGGACAATGCTAATACATGAATAAAAAACAGCTATTGTGCGTGCTGTAAAATTTCACAAGTGTTGCAGGCTCCCATGCAACATCCTTTGTGACCATCCTAGCTGGTTTCTAACAAAATAACTCAACTGGAAAAACTGAACTGGCTTAAAGACTGTTACATCCTCTAACCCTCACTCCTTTAATCTCAAAACTATCCACTATTGACCTCACCCCATTCCTAAGAGGTCTGTAAGGGGGCATGCATAAGTGCACAATCGTGCCCATCATCCCTGTCCTATTGTCCCCATTTATTCATACCTATTTCCCATATTCTTACTCATGTTTATACTTATACCCATTATCTTGGAAGCTACTGACAAATGAAATAAATAAAATAAAGACTGTGGGTGATCGACTTAACTTTACCCCCAAAGTTCATAAAATTGGGCAGAAGCCATTTAGCAACCATCCTGCTCAACCACAGATCCAATTCCAATTGCTGTCACAATCTTCAGAGGAAGCAAAGGCAGCTGCCTTTTTGCATTTCAAATTTCATGTTGTGCTCGGGCCAAGTGCTAAAGATATCCTTATCTGGTCGCTTCCTCAGCAAAGGGGGAAGACATTGCAATGTGATACTCATTCAACTAGTTGTAGGTATACTGGGAAAAGTCCCTCAGAAAACTGGGATAGTCAATATGCAAATAATGCCAGATTGTTGGGAATCTGCTCCTGCTTTGAAAAGACGGCTAGTTGGAATCTGGATGCAGCAGTTTTGCATGAAGCAGAATGCTACTTGAACAAAATATTCTTGAGCAGAGCTGTCAAAATTTTCACATGACACTATGAGTTTGACACCTGTTCTTTAAGAAGGGGTATCAAGGATGCTTACCTGGCTTTAACTGTAGGTTACCATGAAGGCTTGTGGAGTGCGGCAGCATAAAAACATAATAAAGCTCTTACATGTAAGCAGTGTTAAAGTTTGAGGAATCTGCTACATTAGAAGCAATCCGTCTCTTCCTAACACTGTGCTTCAAGATGGAGTCTTTTGGGAGGCCAACCCAGACTAGCTTCTCCTCAGATTTAGGAGACACCACATGAAACTCTTGATCAAATACTTCTCACCTGAACAATTTTCAATTCTTGATGACTTTTTATGTTTCTCTTGAAATACATGTTTTTGTCTTGGATCCATCCCATCTTTCATGAACTGGGTTTCCATTCCTGGATGCCATATCACTTGCCATCTGCAGGTTATGTCAGTTGGTGCTCCATTTAAAACCCAAGAAATACTTAGACTCTTTTGATTAGACAAAAGATATCTTTTACTGGAAATGAAGTGGTAGCAACGCAAATGGTATGTCTGTGGAACTGGTTGGAGTTCCCAACCAGGTCCGCTGTTTGAGCGGGAGCACCAGCCGCTCCCATTGGCTGGCTCCGTTTGACAGTCGGCTATAAAAGCCGGCTGTTGAGCAGAGCCAGCCCTGTTGTCGCCAGCTAGTCTGCCAGTTAGCAGACGCGACAACCCTTTATTCTCTGCAATAAAGCCTTGTTCGTTGTACGCTCTGGTTCCTGCCTCTTCCTTACCATCGCTCCACAACAGCAAAGATTCTGAATCTGAGGAAATAGGCGCGTAAATCACATATACAAAGTGATGGAAATGTTCCCACCCCCAATAGTTCAAATGATTCTTCCAATTAAAAGTTGTGAAGAACATCATGTGGACATCTTCAGGTGGTGATGAAGTTTCTGTCCATTGACCTTGGCATACTTTGATAAAGGTTTGCAGCTGTGCAGAGAAGAGAAAGCTAAGCAAGGAATAGAAACCTAAGCAAGAATGCACTCTCCCCCCTCCTCATTTTATACAATGCTAGTTTACACCACCTGCAGCTTGCTTCCCAACTTGTCCCCCCTCCTCCCCCCGGTTACTTATGGCAGCCGAAAGATGCAAAGCAATAGTAGAAGATCTTGAAGGCTGACAGGTTATAACTAAAAATTTTCTATTTATTGGGACTGGAAAGGTAAACTGAAACTCCAAATTAGAGAACTGCTGAGGTACTACAACCAGTCATCTTTCATCATAAGCTACTTTTCCAATTAGTGAAAACTGACACTGGACCAATCAGTAATGATTCAAACTCTTCTTAATCTGAGAATCTCTGCTTTGGATGGCATCCTTAAATATTTACGGGGCTGAACTTCAACCCAAAGTCGGGATGCAGACATAGCTCCATAATTAAGTAGAGAATATTATTTGAGAAGAAAAGGTTTCATGTTCACTGTAACTCTGGAGCACCCCTGGTATTTCTTTCTTGCCTGTGTTAAAAGTGCATTTAAGAAAGAAAGAATGAAAGTTATAAGACTGGCATTTTATGAAACTATTTTTAAAGCAAGAAAAAAAACCAAAAGGTTGCTTTTTTATTCAGTACATTACATAGTGACAGCAAAGCCAAGGTTGCCTTAGAACCAACCTGGTGTTTTATTCATCCCAAGAGTGAGGCAGATAGACCTTGTACTGAGCAGTCTGTACAACAGGGATAGCATGAATGTTATGCAAGTTGGTTTCTCTTCCTCACTGCCTTGTTCAGCAACTGTTCAAATAACAACACTGAAAAAGTATATTTACAATCAGTTCTCAAACATAGGCCCATTACATCATTTTTGTGGTCAATGCAGCCAGCTTCAAGCCAGCTTCTGACAAGCAGAGTCCATTGCAAGTCATGGTTATGTGTTCTGCTTATCATGCAGTTATTTGCTTCACCACTACTGTGGAATTACATCACCAGTAATGTCCATGCCTGACACTTCACGTAGTGATGTTGTCATTTAGCAATGAGGTTGTCAGTCATAATTCCGACAATTGCGGGCTACCTGTGGTCTTTTTGTCACACAATTCATTTAGGATATTTTTGGTTTTGCAAGTTTCTCACAAACTAATTTTACTATATCCTTAAGGTGACTGATGTTGAGTAAAATCCTTTCCACACACCATATACTTATGATTTCTTATCAGTGCAGATCTTCTTGTGGGAACTAAGGTCACTGCTGGTTGTGAAGTTCTTTCACACTCCATGCAATTATACGGATTCTCTTTGGACTGGATGCTTTTGTGGGAAAGAATAATTCTGCCATTCTGGAATTTCTACATATATATAGTTTTGCTTCTGTGTGAAATATCAAAAGTAGATTGGTGCTAGTACTATAGCCCTTTTCGCAGTCTATACAGTTATAGGATTTTATAATAGGATTGTATGAAATTTCTAGTAATCCAGAAATCCTTTCCAGTCTACCTTACCTGATTTTTCCTCCGAGTGAATCTTTCTATGTTTCTTAAATGCATTACTTTGTATAAAGCTTTTTCCACATTCACTGCATTTATATGGTTTCTCCCCTGTGTGGATTCTTTTATGGGAAGTCAGGGAACTTGAATTAATAAAGCACTTTTCACACTCCGTACATTTGTGTCGTTTTTCCCCAGTGTGGATTCTTTTATGGGGGAAAAGGGAACTTGAATTAGAGAAGCATTTTCCAAATTCATTGCATTTGTATATCCCCACTGTGTGGATCCACCTGTGTTGATAAAGCATACTACTGGTTATTAAACTTTTTCTGCACTCCATACATTTATATGGTTTCTCCTCGGTGTGGAACCTTTTATGGGAAGTCGGAAAACTGAAAACTGAAACAGAAATGTGAATCCCACACCTGGTTTGGTGTTTATAGAAGAATATAAAACTTGTCAGCCCTGCCCCAACCAGGTTCTCCAAGCAAGCAAGACCCTCGACTCCATTCATGTCAAAAGGTATACTTTACTAAAAGCCAAGTGGAATACAGAATAGCAAAAGTCAGAACTTAAGCTCACGCACCAAAGCTTTCCCAATAACTTTTCCCCCTTTGTCCCTTCCCATTGCTGGTCATTCACCCCCACCCCTCCACGTCTAACCATATTCAAATAAATTGTTTTCAAAATGGCGACTTTCTAGCCGCAGCAGCCTTCTCCCAGGGCAACAGCCTTGAAGTTTTTCACCGCAAGGCACTTTAACTGAGAGGCACATTCTTTTCCTTTCCTGTAAGCATTCCCCCCTTGGTCCGTGGTAGACTGGCAGTTAGCAAATGTGGAACTCAAGCGCATGATGGCAATTCTGAAATTTAATACAGGAATGTCTACTAAAATCTTCTCTGGACTTTTTCTGGGCCTCCAGTATCTTTTCTTGAATCAGGGTGACCGTATTCCAAATGTGATCTCATCAGTTCAGTGTAAAACAGTACTATCACTTCCCGTGATCTTGATGCTGACTCATATTTAAGCAGTGAACCATTAGGACAGGGGTGTCGAGCTCGCGTCGTCACATCGTCACATGACGTATCGTGACTTTTTCCCCCTTCACTAAACCAGAGGTGGGGGTGGCCAGCGTGTGACACATCCGGGCCCCGGACTGTGAGTTTGACACCCCTGCACTAGGACATCCCTCTCACAGTTACTACTGTGAGGCCAGGTACCTCCTATTAGGTAGGATGATCTGACATCTATTTTTGATGTTTGAGAGCTATGGCCTCATTTGTTCAATACAGTGGTCGGAGGAATCAATGCAACAACAAACAGTAGTAGTGATAACTCTTTTTCAAAGATACCTCTATCAGGGTAGTAATTTAAGAACTGACAAGTTGTTGTAATGATGCAATGATGGGAATGAGTAAGCAAGGTTTTTAGCTGCTGTCCCTTTAAGAGCCTGTATAATAAGAAGAGGCCCTGTTAGGGCATCTCTCTCTCTCTTGTTGTGTGTAATTGATGCTGGTTTGACTTCTGCCTGTAGTACGTGTATGTATAGTATATATTCTTTTGTAGATAAAACCACTATTTATTACAAACCTCTGCTTGCTGGTATTGCTCCTGGGTTGTCTCACATAGTAAAGCTGTGTGCACTCTGACAACCGCTCTTAATATTAAGCTCTCCCAAACTATCACCAATGACTAGCAGCTGTATCTTCTATTGTGCCATTAACGTTTCCATAAAGCTTCCGGTGTTTCTACAAACTCCTGTTATTTCTAGGCATTTGGTTACCTATTCCAGGGAGCCCCAACCACCGGGCCGCGGACCGGTACCGGTCCGTGGAACATTTCCTATCGGGCCGCCGGTTTGCTGGGCGCCGCCATTTTGTTTTGATGAGAAAGTGCTTCCAGTGAGCTTTTCCGGTTGGAAAGCGGTGTTTGGTCCTGAAGGAATCCTCACGCCTTAGTTTCATCGAGGTGGGGGCAGCTTCGAATGAAACTAAGACACAAGGATTCTTTTAGCACCCAAGGCAAGGCGAGCCGAGCGACCATCCCAAAGCCCATTGACAAAGGTACAAAGGAGGAGTTGAAGGTGGTGGGGGGAAGCGTGGGACGGCTGGCTGGCCGGTCGCTCAGCTCGCCTTGCCTTGTCATGCGTGCTGATGCCGGTACCGGGCCGTGGCACAAAAAAGGTTGGGGGCCACTGATCTATTCAACAGATCCTACCACTTCAAACCACTTCTCACATGACATACATTTATAAAGTTTCACCCTGCTATGAGGTATGAAATGAATGATTGTGCACTCATGCACTTCTGTACTTGCCACACATAGTTTCTCCCCAGTATGTATTTTCCCATGGGAATTATAGTTGTTTCAATTCTGAACAGCTTCCAGCATGTCATGCATGTACTATACATGATTTCCCTTCTACGTGGATCCTTTGATGAAAAGGATACTTTTCACCCTGAAGCCCCTTAATTTACATTGTCTTTTTCTGGAAAGTAAGGTTTTCTGGAAAGTAAGGTTTTTCTTCAGAAATACTTTCCCCATTCAGTGTATTGATATGTTTTCTTCCAGGTAAATAAATTTTGGGGAATAAGCAAAGAAGAGGCACCAAAGCACTTTTATATCCTTGAGACATTTACATAGTTCCTCCAATGAGCAAAGCCTTTTGCAAGAAAAATAAGGGAAATATTTTAAACTAGTTCTAGACCCATGCTTCGCTATGAAACTATGTCGTGGGTTTAGTTTTTGGGGAGGAAAATAAGGGGAGAAAAAAATTCTGCCCCTGCCTACCAGCATCCATCAGTATTCATCTGGCTAGTGTCCTCTCAGTCTGTGAGAGTTGAGGGCTGTTTGGAAACTGAAACAGTATTTGCTATGTGAGCAAGGAGACAGCAAGGAGCCTGGGCGTGGCTTAGCTCAACTGTTCTGTACTAAAGCTGCTTGGTGCTGTGAAACTGAAACTCCTCTGCTTGTATTTTGCATTTCTTTTCAGGTGTAGAGGGGGAGTAGAACTCAGGATCAGAGCATGTTAATAATAATATATAAGAAATACTAATCCTTTTTTAGTGAGTACCTAGAAGCCAAGAGGAACATACGTGCCAAATTTCAAGTATGTAGGCTTTACAGTTCTGGAGATTTTGTGATGATGCGTGAGTGGTATTTCACAGGTAGGTAGGTAGGTAGGTAGGTAGATAGATAGATAAATAGATAAAGCTGTTTCCACATTTGATACATTTAATGGCTTCTGTGAATTAATTTTCTATGGATATTACATGACTGATTCTAATTACTTTTCTACATTCAACTCATTTATGTGGTTTCTCACCTGTATGTATCCTCCTATGGTAATTAAGACCACCGCTACTTCTGTAGCAGTTTCCACACTCCATACATTTGTATGGTTTCTCTCCCGCGTGCATTCTTCTATGGCTATTAAGGGAACTGTTTTGACTAAAGCACTTTCCACACTCACCACACTGATAGGGCTTTTCACCTGTGTGGGTCCGCTTATGGGAGCTAAGGTCACTGGTGGTCCTACAGCCCTTTCCACACACCGCACATTTATAGGGTTTTTCCCCAGTGTGGATCCTTTCATGGGAAGCAAGTTCTTGAGAATCACTGAAACTCTTTCCACATGCCGTGCATTTGTACGGTTTCTCCCCAGTGTGGATTCTGTAATGTACGATAAAAGATTTTTTTTGACTGAAGCTTTTCCCACATTCCTTGCATCCAAATGGTTTCTCTCCAGTGTGGGTCCATTTGTGGCGAACAAGGGCCCCTGAGTCGGTAAAGCATTTGCCACATTCGGAGCAATTATAGGGTTTTTCCCCGGTGTGGATTCTTTTATGGATATTAAGGTGACTTGTTTGATTGAAGCGCTTCCCGCACTCGGTACACTGATACGGTTTCTCTCCGCTGTGGATACTACTGTGGGAAGTTAGGTGGCTGGGTTTACGGAAGCTCTTTCCACACTCCAGGCATTTGTACGGTTTCTCTCCCGTGTGGGTCCGTTTGTGGGCATGAAGGCCACCAGAACTGGCAAAGCTCTTTCCACACTGCAGGCACTGAAAGGGCTTCTCCCCCGTGTGGATTCTGTGATGGGAAGTAAGGTTTGCAGAACAACGGAAGTTCTTTCCGCACTCCGTGCATTGAAATGGCTTTTCCCCTGTGTGGATCCTCTCGTGCGACTTAAGATGACCTTTTTGACTGAAGTTTTTTCCACAATGCAGACATTTATAAGGTTTCTCCCCTTTATGCATCTTATTGTGTAAGGTCAGAGTGCAGCTTCTGCTAAAGCTTTTCCCACACTCCAGGCATTCATAGGGTTTCTCCCCCGTGTGGATCCTCTTATGCTGAGTAAGGGCACCGGGGGCTTTGAAGCATTTCCCACACTCTATGCATTTATACGGCTTCTCTCCGGTGTGGACCCTCTTATGTAAATTGAAGTTGCCATTTTGGGTGAAGCTCTTTCCACACACCGTGCAATGATACGGCTTTTCCCCTGTATGGATCCTATTGTGGAAAGTGAGGTGAGTTGCAGAGCGGAAGCTCTTCCCACATTCCAGGCATTTACATGAATTATTCCCAGTGGGGCTTTTTTTCCGGGAATTTGATTCCTTGCTCCGAGTAAACATTGCGCTACCCTCCTTGAATTGATACCATCTCTCCTCCCTGTGGATGTTTTGGTGGGAAATAAGGGCTGCACTGTTTCTGAAGCTCTTTCCGCAGGTGATGCATTGATTCTGCTTCCTCTCTTCATGGACCCTCTGATGTGAATTCTGGTGACTTTCCTGACTGGCGTTTTCTCCAAATTCCAGACATGGGTATGGATCCTTTGCTTTGGGAATGTTTTTATGGAACGTAAGGGGATGGCTTGTGTAACAGTCACATAATCCCAATTCATCTCTGAGTATTTTTCCGCAGCCTGGACATGTTGCTTTTGCTTGGGTATCGTCATTGTGCAAGAAAATGTTGATATCTACATACGGAGAACTAGAATATTTCCCCAGTTCCTCCTTTAACTCCTTTTCTTCAGGCCTTTCCTTTTCACTCATTCTTTCCGCGACTTTCTTTTCGGCTGTTAGAAAAGGTGTTGCCATCTCTTGGGCAGCATGGACTATCTTCAATCCATCACCTAACATGGAAAAGGAGAAAGGGGGAATAAAAAAGGAAAGTTGACACAAAATGAGGTGTGAAAAGGATTAAGCATCATTGTTGGCTCTCTTATTTGAACGTTAGTAAAAGTCCCACCACTATCTTTGATTCATTTAGCCGTTTTTTGTAATTATTCTCTCTGCTTCCATCAGCTTGTGTTCAAAACATAGTATTATGCTGCATATCTAGTTGATATAAGATCTGCCCCAGGCTTCCCTCTTGCCCTCTGTGTGCTGCAGAATGCAACTCATTGTGATGACCCAGGGCGTGGCACAAAAAGTCACAAAAGTAGGTAAAGTCCCTTTAATTCCTCCAGCTTGACCCCCCAATGTCCAGTTATCATCTGCTGGAGAAAAAAACTCTCCCAATAACAGTTTTGAAAGAGAAGAAATTTAGTCCAAACCAAAAGTACATATAAATTATAAATAAAAACCAAGAGAAACTATGCTGCAGCAATTAGCGAGACAGGGCAGGACAAGGAATTGCAGAACTCAAAAGATAATGAAACACATACAGTTGGGAGGACGCCAGAACCCAGATGGGACTTGACAAACAAAGATAATGCACGCTTTGCTTCCAGCAAGGTTCTATGCGGAAACGCCCTCTTTAACCTGTTTTCCCAGCTGCAGCTAATGAAGGGAATCGGGGCCTTTTTCTCCCCTGTAACCCACGTTGCTCCCTTATCTGTTCCTCCCTGCATGCCCTAGGATAAAGAGGGGGTGGGCCTGGGTCTTTCTTTGAATGCCCAGCCGGACTGTGCCCTTCCCCAGTTTCCTCCCCAGCCACCAGAGCCACACTCCCACTCCCTGTCAGCTTTTCGACCTTCCCCTCAGAATCAGATTCCAACAGGGACATGACATTCGTAATGCTGTGGGGAAATAATTTTGTGTCTCGGGGTGGGGCCCCATCAGCTCTGCTGCTCCTTTCAGTTCAGTTCCAAGGATATGCGCGGGACTCTTGAAAGCTGACTTTTTTTTCCCTCAAAATTGGACGATGAGAGAGGATCAGTTCACTGAATTTATATCTGAGAAAGTGGAAGTACTGATTTATGCCATGAGGTTTTGCCTTCTCTGTTGAGGAAACTTCCCCTTGAAAATACCAGTTTTCATTCTCCCCTAGCTATCCCAAAGGAAGGTATCCATGTAAATAATGGTGGTTGGGAGAGCCACCAGAATTGGAGGTCCCATCTCTGGAAAACGTGACTATCAAAGGGTCCACCTTACTAGCAGTAACATCCTTGTGATAAACCCTGTGTACCACTGGGTCTCTTAAGTACCACCTTTACAAGCAGCTAGAAGGTCTGCTATTTTCGGCTTGGCCCCTTGCTGGCATCCTAGAAAAAAGGAGTGGAACGTGGGAGGAGGGACAAAAAATGTGCAATCAATCTGGTTGGTGATAGGAAATTAGGGAAGGGGGAAATGACAGCTGACGAAGAACAGAGAAGCTCCAAACTAATTTGCACCAGCACTCAAAGCCATGCACCCTGAGAAAGAATGTGGATTGCCCCCAAACACCTCAGCATTCTTAAAATACATAAGCAGATCCTTATTGGCTGAAGACAGACTGGTTGTGGGGGGGGAGGGCTGGGATGAGTATCTTTTGAGGAGGGGAAATTTAGTTCTAGCCTGACTCTAATGCAACCAACATCTTTTAGTAAAAGAACCTATCACTTCAATGAAATAAGAGTCGAGGGCAGAGGTTAAAAAATCCCAGCAACTGGGCAGGCCCATGTTGGGCGTGGCCTACAAGAATTTTCTGTTTCCAGCTTCCGGTGGGCCTCCAGAACTCGGGTAAGGCCGTTTTCGCCCTCCCAAGGGTCCAGAGGCTTCCCCCGGGCCTCTGGGAGGGTGAAAACAGCTTCCCCCAGGCCTGTTTCTGGACTTCCGGAAGGCCCATTTCTCCCCTTCCCAGAACCTCCACATGAACCCTCCATCGAAAATGGGCCATGGGGAGACTTCTGGGAGGGGAGGGGTGGGCAGGGCCAGCCGGTCGGTTGAAATACCGGTTCAGTGAACCAGATGTAACTTTAACATCTGGTTTGCCTGAACTGGTCTGAACCGGTAGAATCCCACCCCTGGTCCGAGGGTATTTCTTTCCTAAGAGATTTGATTAAGGCAAGTCTGACAGCAACAAAATGAAAACAACTCCTAAGTCTATTTACAAAGGGAAACAGACACAACCTGATTAAGATGAGAAACTGCATGGGAGGAGACCTCTCTCCTCTTTCTGGAGGCAGCGTGTGGGGGTTTAACCCACTTACAAGACCACATACAAATAAAATTGCAGTTAAAAACTCTCTCAACTGTACACAATGAACAGACTAGCATTCCGTGATAGAAAGAGAGAAACTGCTCACTTCCAACATCTTTTCAAGCCAGAGGAAAGAAAATCCCTTACCGAAGGAAGCCATATTCTTTCTGTCTTCCACCATGACCTCTTGGTGTGGAGCTTTCTGCTCATAATCCAATAGGCCCCACCCCTCCATGGAAGAAAAACACAGCTATATCCTTAAGAAGTACCAACTCCTGAAACAAAAAGAAAACATTCCATGAACATTTGTATTAGTGAAATATTCAATAAATTATATGCAAATTCATAAGGAACAAAACAACCACCAAAATTTCTAACTGGGGCAAATAAGTATCTTCTTTGCAGAATCTTACCAAAGGAATAAACAACTTGCAAAACCTCTGGTTAAAAATACATCTCAGTTAATGCTTTACAGGAAGTCCTCGACTTACAACAGTTCATTTAGTGACCGAACTCTGGGTTTTGACCATTTTTCATTCTTACAATTAATAACAGAACAGAATAACGAGTTGGAAGGGACCCTGGAGGTCTTCTAGTCCGACTCCATATCAGGGGTGTCAAACTGGATTTCTTCAAGGGCTGGATCAGCATTGTAGTTCTCCTCTGGCCAGCCAGGGTGGGGGAGATGAGACATGGCCCACCCCCCACCCCCCATTTCTGGCCCGTGCCCTGTTTTGGCCAGCAGAGTGCTGCAGGAGGCCGTCCAAGCTGAAAACAGGGCATGGGGGTGGACACGTGTGGCCCACACACACCTTGTTCCTATTTCCAGGCCAGCCCCACGGGCCAGATTTAAGCCCTCCACTATGCCTTAATCATAAGACACCCCTGTTCTGTACCATTTCATTTATAGCAGAACAGAATAACAGAATAATAGAGTTGCTAGGAACCTTGGAGGTCTTCTAACCCGCTCTTCAGACAGGAAACCCTATGTCATGCCCCTGATGGAGACTGACTCTGAGGGAGAGGAGGAACAGCCGACAGGGAGTAGAAGTGTAGCTCCGGAGATTGTGAGGAGACTGGGGAAAGGCAAAGACCAGCTGAGCAGTCAGAGGAGGACCCAGGCCCATTCCCTATCCATCCTAGGGCACGCAGGGAGGAGAGGATAAGGGAGAGATGTGGTCTACAGGGGAGGAGAGGGCCTTGATCCTCTTCATGGGCTGCAGCTGTGACAACTGAATAAGAGTATGGCCCTGCCTACTGGCGAACGCTGGAAACAAAGCATGTAAATATCTCTAGTTTATAATTTCTCTCTGAGTTTGGCGTCCTTCTCAGTGTGTGTGATCTGTGGACATCCTCCAGCCCTTATCTTGCCTGGTTTGTGTTGCTTTTTTCCTTCTTCATGTAACTGTATGAGAGTTTTTTTGTCTTCCGTCAAAGATATTCAGAGCTTGGAAGCAAAGTGAAGGAATAAAAGGGGCTTCACCTGTTTTCTGTAACTGTGTTTGTTTTGTATCCCACCCTGGGTCATCACGCCCTATGCCATTTCAGACAAATGATTATTTCTTCTCAAAAACCTCCAATGATGGAGCATCCAAAACTTCTGGTGGCAAGCTGTTCCACTGACCAATTGTTCCAACTGTCAGGAAATTTTTCCTTAGTTCTAGGTTGATTTTCTCCTTGATAAGTTTCCACCTATTGCTTCTTGTCAGATGCTTTGGAGAATAACTTGACTCCCACTTGTTAGATATTGGAACACTGCTATCCTGTCTCCCCTAGTGTTCTGACCCAACCCTTGTTCCAAGGAAACAAACACCAAACGGAGGTAGCAGCAAAACCTTTTAATGATACTTTAAGAATTCAATTCCTTCATGGTTAAAAGGCTATTTCAAACTAATTGTCTCTGATAAGAACGAGCCTTGTCAAGGTTGTGCAAGGCTGCCAAGAACACTAGATAAAGTTGCTAAGAAATATTTCAAACACAAAAAGTCTCCAAACACCAACCAAGATAATCCAAACGTCCACAAGGCTTGAGTGCAAAAACTTCATTGCTTCCTGCAAAGAACTCTGGTTTCTCAGTTGGCTTTTATCTCTGGGGGGAGGGACTAATTATCTTGCAGCCTTACTCCCGAGTCGCCTGTGCTGCTGCAGCTGCTCTTTCCTTTGAGCAGCCCTGCGTGCACATGCACTGGGCCCAGGCTCCTCGGGGACCTCTTCATCGCTGCTGCCAGCCTCCACAATCTCCGAAGGCAGCATTCCACTTCTGGATAGTCCTGGCCCAATCCCTGCATCACACGCCCCTCATTTGAGTCCTCACTCTCCGAGACCTCAGTCGTCCACATCTGCTGCCGGCAAACTACAACACTTCTTCTTTTCATTAGACTAAGACATACCCAATTCCAGCAACCGTTCTTCATATGTTTTAGCCTCCAGTCCCCTAATCATCTTTGTTGCTCTTCTTTGCACTCTTTTTAGAGTCTCAACATTTTTTTTTTACATTCTGGCAAACAAAACTGGACACAGTATTTCAAGTGTTATAGGTAGTCCACGGCTTCATTTAGTGATCATTCAAAGTTAAAACGGCACTGAAAAAAGTGACTTAGGACCATTTTTCATATTTACGACCTTTGTAGCATTCGCATGATCATGTGATCAAATTTCAGATGCTTGGCTACTAGTTCTTATGTATGATCGTTACTGTGTCCCAAGGTCATGTGATTGCTCCCCTTTTGTGAGCTTATGATCAGTCAAAATCAGCAGAGAAGCCAGATTCACTGAACAACTGTCTTACTGACTTATCAACTGCAGCTATTCATTTAACGACCGTGGCAAGAGATGCTGTAAAATGGGGCAAAACTCACTTAACAAATGTCTCACGTAAAAATACGAAATTTTGGGCTCGGTTTTGGTCATTAGTCGAGAACTACCTGTATAATATCTACCAGTGGAGGGAAAAAACAGCAAAGGACTAACTTGCTATCAAACATCCTAACCATATTCTGGAATGCTACTACAATGCAGAAGGGCGATTCTAGCCTTTCTCTATGGTAACTTAGGGAATCAGATAATCTGCATACTTTGCAGCCACAGCAACAAGACACAGAAGCTGCTGATACTGGGTGAGAGGAAAACTGAAAGCGATGGAAGGAGCAGGGATTAGACTCAGAAGCAGGTCTCTTAGCCGTGAATGTATGCATTAAAGCACCTCACATAGCTTGACTCCAGGGGTCTCAAGCAGACCTCATATGTGTGGCTGTCAGATCACTGTTATTATCTTTATTGTCGGAGTACAACATGTGTACAATGAGACTGGCTGAGCCTCCCTTCCTGCACCACCACCCCAACACAGTAAGGACCGAAGTCCCTAACCCAGTCCCAATCTTATTACACTATGTGACCTTGTTGCACAATGCACAGGCCATGTAAGTTTATCATACTACGTTGACATGAAGTTATTTTCCCTTCAGAAGTCAGACAGCCCACAGGTAGAAAGTGATCTTCAGCCTGTCGTTGCGGCCGGCTATGCTTCTTTATCTCCTGCCCGATGGTAGGAGAGTGAAGAAGTGCTGACCGGGATGCGAGTCGTCCCTGAGAATTTTCCTCACTCTTCTAAGGCAGCGAGCCCAAGTGAGGTCATCTAGTGGTATCAGGGAACAGCCCGCAATGTTTTGTCCTGTGATCACCACCCTCTGTAGTGTCTTTCTATCCGTGGCTGTCAAGCCAGCATGCCACACCGTAATGCAATATGTGAGGATACTTTCTATTGACCGGTAAAAGGAGGTTATCAGTCGTTGTTCCACTTTATTCTTTCGCAAGACCCTAAGGAAATGGAGTCTCTGTTGGGCCTTTCTGGGTTGTGTTGATTTTCCAGGTAAGATCTTCGCTGAGGTAGACTCCCAGGAATTTAAAGGATAATCAGTGAAGATAACGAAAACTCCTTTTTTTTCTACAGGTGGGACTTGCCCTTTGGAACAGCCTACGGCAGGGGTGGGCAACTATGGCCCTTTTATGAATTATGGACTTCAACTCCCAGAATTCCTGAGCAAGCCATGCTAGCTCAGGAATTTTGGGAGTTGAAGCCCACAAGTCATAAAGGGGCCATAGTTGCCCACCTCTGGCCTACGGGAAAGGGACGATACCTTTTTAAATGCACACCGCCACAACTATCTCCAGTGCTGACATAAAAAGGAGCAGACAAAAAAATGAAAAAGGAATTCATGAAGAAAAAAAAAAATGGGGGCAAACTCAATCCTGAGTATGAAAGGGCACTCCTGAGCGACTCCCCCACCTAAGCAATGGCTCCAAGGAAGGACCATGCCCCTCTCTGTTCTACCAGGTTATTTAGGAGGATGGTGGAAGGTTTCCTTTTACAAAAGCCAAGCTGTTACAAAAGAGGAGAAGGCCAGATCTGAGGTTTGGAGAGTGAAGACTGCCCACTCACCAGTGGTGGAATGAAGGCTCACTGGTGCCCTAAGCACTGATAAATCTTGTTGCCCCGCCCCTTTATACATACCGTACAAACAAAGCCAAGCTTAATCTACATAAGTTTTTGTGGTGCCCCTTTTGGGCCTGGCGCCCTAAGCACATGCTTAGTCTCTTAGTGATTAGTACACCACTGCCCACTCGCTTTCCCCACTCCCAAGCCCTTGCCCCCCCCTCACATTATCTCCCTGGTGTCCAATGGGATTTAAATAAATTGTTTTGGTAACAGGTCGGCTGCCTGGCGGGCTTGGCCATTATCTACATTCCATTCCCATCTTTTGTGGCTTTGAAGTTAGCCAGTCGACGTCTCCGGCAGACATTCCAAATGGTTTCATTTCTGGGTTCCCTCACCCCTCCCCACAATTGATCCCTCACCCCGCCCCCAATGGCAGTCTGGCATCTGCGAAGCAACGATGTAGGATGGCTGCTCGGAATTCCTCGCCATTTAAATCCAAGGCTTCTGGAGCTGATACAGCACCAGAGAAAACCCCATGGGGGATGATCATAGGACACAGGATCCTAAGACTGTAAGGGGCCTCCGAGATCTTCTAGTCCAACCCCCTGCACAAGCAGGAGACCTTATAGTATATGACTGTCTGGTCTGTTTTTGAAAGCCTCCAGTGATTAAGGAACCTGCAACTCCGGGAGGCAAACTGTTCCAGGAGAAAGTGCTGACTGTAAGAACAATATTTACAGACCTCTCACATCCCGGACATAAACTGTTTCAACTCCTTCCCTCAAAACGACGCTATAGAGCACTGCACACGAGAACAACTAGACACAAGAGCAGTTTTTCCCCGAACGCCACCACCCTTGCTAAACAAATAACCCGGTCAACACTGTCAAACTATTTACTAAGTCTGCACTACTATTACTATTAACCTTCTCATCACTCCTTATCACCCATCCCCTCCCGCTTGTGACTGTAGGACTGTAACTTTGTCGCTTGTATCCTTACGATTTATACTGACTGTTTCCTAGTATGATTTGATTGCTTATTGTACCTTATGACTATCATTAAGTGTTGTACCTTATGATTCTCGACTCTTGACAAATGTATCTTTTATGTATACTGAGAGTATTTGCACCAAGAGAGAGTATGACACACCATTCCTTGTGTGTCCAATCACACTTGGCTAATAAAGAATTCTATTTGTTCTATGTTCCAATCTTATGAGAGACCCAAAAAGCAGCATCTAAGAGTCACATTTCCAAGAACTTTCCCCGCCTCACCCAGATCTACCTGAAGGGAAAGGAAAATGGAAGCTTCTTACCCCGTTGCCCCGCAGGGAAAGGCGGCTCTGCCCCTCGCCTGGACTCGGTTCCCCAAGAGAGGCGTGCAGAGCAGGATCCGTGCAATGCTTTCCTCGCAGCTCCTCCAGCACCACTGCCTTCCCAGCACATTCCCGTAAACTGCACCTCCCTCCCTCCCCGGAAGGACCCACCACAGGAGGGTTTAAAGTGCAAACAGAGATTGCTTCTCCCTATACAGGTCCCTCCCTCTTCCCTTATCCTCCGAGATCCAATGGACTGTTTTCCACTGACCTGGAAGCTCTTGGCAAGAGGGCAAACCTGGGCAGATCCTGTTTTAATCCTGGTATGAGGACCAGACTCTCCCTCTTTCAGACGATAAGAATGAACTTTTGAAAACTGGGTATTTCAAAAGGAATTCTTTACTGAAAAGGAAGATAGCCAGGCAATATTCAAAGCAGGGTCTAATATCCCTTTAAGCATGCAGATTAGATAAAGGGGGTTAGAACCCTCCCCATTAGTCTGGTGTGGATTTCGTTAATACAAAGAAGCAACATGTTAATCCTCCCTCTCTTTTTTTTTCTGGGATGGTAGTTGAGAAGATCTTCCCAGGAAGTTTCTTTCGAAGCTGGGATTTTTATGGTCCCTTCTCCTCTTGCTGTCTCTCCAAGAGGTGACACGTTTTCAGGCATCTGGGCTCCAGTCCCCAGTTGTAAATCGTGTGCAGGTTATACAGATTCAATACAAGAATTAAGATGTTCGGGCTACATCAAAAAGGGTTACTTGTATCAACCCCCCACCACCACCCTTCTTCTTCCATTGAAGAATGGCAGATACACGGATCTGACACCTGGGAAGCAACAGGGAGCGGACCCCCTAGGTGATCACTGATGAGGAATTAGGGGATAGGCGCTTGAGAGAGTAAAGTCTGGACATTGTGCCACTCTTCCCACACCACAGCTGGGAATGTAGGTCAGTTTCCCAGCAGAAACCTGTTTTTGCAAAGAAACATTTACCCAAAAAACCCCAACAACCTTGTTTTTCCCTTGCTGTGGATGTCTCCTGTTTCAATAACAGAAGTTATCCCCTGCTGTTCCGGGTTGCCAGGCTTCAGTGATAGCAGGGATTTGCGTTTATATGTAAAATGTAGAATTTTTAATAAGATATGAAATAGTATATAAGTTGAGCATGAATTTAATTTAAGTCTGTACCAAAAGTTATAACCCGGGGTTAAGCCGCTTTCTAAAAAGAAGTTTTATATTTTTTATGTTATGTGTTTTGTCAGTTTACATTTGTTTATTGAGGAGTAATGTTGGATAAGAACATATGAAATAGTAACAATATGAAATATAGTAATATGAAATATATGAATGAATAAAATTGAATAGAAATAAAGGAAGAAACAGTAAGAAGGTGGAAAACAGTAATAAGATATGAAGTTGAATATATAAGATGCATATTAAGTTATGTGTGGAAATGTGATAATTTAGAACTATATTGTACTTAAATGAGATGTCTTATTTGTCTTGTTAAGTAGCTGTTAGAAAAGATGTTTTATGTTCTTATGTCTTATGTTTTGTTTGTGTACTTTTCTTGAAAATTAATAAAATTTTACTTAAAAAAAAAAGAAGTTATCCCCGCTACAGAAATTTTTTGCCAGTCTCCCGTGCTTGACAAAGCTGTCTTCCCTTTCGTTGTAGTTAAAGGCAGCATCTCTTCCACCTGCTGTCAATTTCGAATTGAAGTGGGATGGGCATGGATAATACACCATCAGGAAATCCAAGCAGAACTGGGAAATCCAATTTCAGATCCTGTCCACAGAAGGATATGGGAAGATTTGTATGTAATGATCAGGAGACATTTCTTTTTATCATGAAGCTAAGCTATTTAAAAAAAAATGATCTGGCATTCCTACCTTGGATAGCTTTACTAAAATTCAATAGCCCTTCCAAAATATGGAGAAGAGGGGAAGTCTCTTTAGAGATACTGCAAAAATAAAATATTGAAAATAGAATGAAGTGCTACATTAACAATATGTCTATAGAGATTCTCAATCACCCAGGTCATGGTTGTCCCAAAGGAGCTATTGCAAGAGGCAACTGGATTTTGGTTTTTCTGGTTTTGGACTTTCTGTCTTTTCCTTTTATGTACACAGAGAGCCTATGCACCAAGACAACTTCCTTGTGTGTCTAACACTTGGCCAATAAATCATTCATTCATTCATTCTTCGAAGTTGTTTCTTGGACGAGAAGCAAAATGTCTTCAAAGAAAAACCAGAAAGTTCAGTTGCCTCTTGAAAAAGCACCTTTGGGACAATGTGTAACTATGTGCGGTAGCTATTTCTGTCTATTCACTAGGAGATGATGCTTCAGAGTCTACCACATTATATTTTGATCATTAATCAAACCCCTGTTTATGGTCTGTTTATTTTTTTTATATCCCACTGTGATGACCCGTAGTCTCTCAAAATAATCCAAAACATATGTTAAAGTCCGGTAAGGCCTTCAACTGTTTTATTAGGCACAGTTTAAAGTCACAAAAATAAATAATGAGGCAAACAGAAAATCAAAACAAACCACATTGATGAGACTTCCGAAGCAAGCCAAGATAACTATTCATAAACTCCAGGAAAATAACCTAGAAAAGTCCATGGGAAGAACGCCAGCAAAGATAAACCTCTTTCAAGGTGAACACTAAATTGACTCTTGCAAATTCTAACTGCCCAGTTGCAAACTTATATACATAGCTCCCACCTGCAAGCCACAAGGAGGATTATGGTAATCTCCTCTTGAATAGACCTCACTTTTCCCTGATCCTCTCCTCCCTGCGTGACCTAGGATGAATAGGCCTGGATCCTCCTCTGACTGCTCAGCCAGCCTGTCCTTCTCCAGCCTCCTCCACCACCTCTTGAGCCACACTCCCACTCCCTGTTTTCTGTTCCTCCTCTTCCTCAGAGTCAGTCTCCACCAGGGGCATGCCACCCACCTTTATTTTATGGAACCGAGGTGGAGTATCTAATAGTTCCTCTTGTAGGTCAGACATAACTGGCCCAAAGCCATCTAACTGGCTTCTGTGCATACATAGGGATTAGAGCTGATGGGTCTCTCAGTTTGTACTTTTAATCAAGGGAGCTGCCACTATATTTTTTTCTCTGACAGTATCCGAGAGGGCATGGTTGAAAACAGAACAGAGCTGGAAGGGACGTTGGAGGTCTTCTAGTCGAGTCCCCTGCTCTGACGGGATAACAGATAATCAGTTGGAAGGGACCTTGTAGGTCATCTAGTCCACCCCTCCCCCCCCCAAGCGGGAGAGCTTACACCATTTCTGACAAATGGCAGTCAAATAGGAGACCCTATTCCATTTCAGACTGTCCAGATCAAAACTCAATTTCACAGCCCCTGGATACATTATTCACTGGCAGATTAAAGATATATTTGAGGACGCAGGAGAAGAAACCAAACTCCACCCCACTCGCAGATGGATTCCAGGCATCCCCGATCGCTCCAGTCTACTCCAAGGGTTAAAGGGAGAGAGTGTTTCTCCCTAGAAAGGCCGTAGTGCGGATCGGATGGCCCTTCCGGCCCTCTCCTTCGCTGTCCTGGCGGCTTCCCTCGGAAAAAAAAACCGACCCTTTTGGGCCTCTTGGAATGTTTAGAAAACAAACGTTGGAAGGGGCGGGGCTAAGATTTCCCGCGTCTCTTGAGAAAGTGAAGGGGAGCGTTGTTCTCTTGTGGTAAAATGATGGTAGCGTTGAGGGATTCTGTTCCAAAGTCCTTTTCCAAGTGAGGACTCTCCAGTTCGAAGTTAATAACACTTTTCTTGAGGAACAGCCCCTAAAGGACCAGGGGTGACAGGATAGCAGTGTTCCAATATCTCAGGGGCTGCCACAAACAAGAGGGAGTCGAGCTATTCCCCAAAGCATCTGAAGGCAGAACAAAAAATAGTAGATGGAAATCAATCCGGGAGAAAACCAACCTAGAACTAAGGAGAAATTTCCCAACAGTTAAAACAATTTATCTGCAGAACGACTTGCCAGCAAAAGTTGTGAATGCTCCAATACTGGAAGTTTTTAAGAGATTGGACAACTATTTACCTGAAATGGTTATAGGGTTGTACTAGATTAGAAGCCCTGCAAAATCCCTTCCAACTCTTGTTATTCATCTATTCTATTCTTGATAATGAGGTAATAAAAGTGTCTTTGGCATCTGGGGAGAAGCTTTGGGAGAGCAAAATGGAGATCCTGAAAAGGGCGAGAGTCAATACTGAAACTATTGTATTCTGAATGGGAGTACTGGTAGAAGGACATTCAGTTCCAGAAAAAAAAATTACCTCAAATTGCAGAGCTAATTTAGAAGTCTGAGGGAAACTTTTAAAAAAAGCTAAGTGTACAAAGGAGATGGCAGCTATGCATTAAAGGAGAAATATAAAGCTATTTTAATATAAACAAATGGGAAGAGAAACATGGTTCTTGAAGAGTTAGGAAACAAACACAATTCTCAAAAACATGAAATACAAATAATGAAAACTAAAGGGTCTCCTGAGATAGTAAGAATTATCAGATGAAATAAAGGAAGAAAACTGACTGAAGAATTTTTTTTTGAATTTTTGCTACAGTAAAAGGGCACAACCAGTACCAATTTTTGTGGGGAGTAAAGCTTTGAAATTCTTTCTGTACTTGGAATGCATATTTAAGAATCCTTTGAGGTTTCATTGCACTATTTCCAAAGTTTCTCCTTTGTGTGGAATAACATTGCAAGATGTGGAAGCATTTTCCACATTCCATGCATGGATACATTTCTCCTTTTATAGATTGTTTATTTGTATCTCACCTACATCTAAAGATCACCGGTACATCCTTCAGCTCTTAGGATTTTGACCAGCTGGAGGTAAACAGACAATTGCCATTTTAATTTTAGTAGTTGCAAATTATTTATTTGCTAAATTTGCCATTTGTCATGGGGCTACCCTGGGTAGCAAATTCAAACTACTTTTTTTAAAAAAAAAAAATTTCTCCCATTACTGTGGGCAAAGGAATAAGAAAGGATCTATTCCTGGAAGAATGGCCAGAACATCACAGCTGTGACATGTATACATTGGATGGAGACCTATGTCGTAAAGTTTATAACAACGCATGTTTTCCAATATGAAAGAGACTCCAGTTTGTGATAATCTGCACATGTTTGTCTTGAACAATGCCATTACTGTTCTATACAAAGGGAAAAGTAGCATTAGTGAGTGCACAAATTACAAGTGGTTTAGAATAGTAAGTGTAACAGTAAGCATCCTCAGGAATGTTGCACTGTAATTGAAAAATGAGAGACAACAATGAACAGTTTGAGAAACCAGCTTTATGCTGATCAGGGAATGCACAAAATTTGATAGAAGTAAAACACACCTAAGAATAAATGAATGTTTAGCAAAAGATTTGACCCTGAGCAGTAAGTAAGATAAGGAGATTTTGTTGTCCAAAAAAAAGACTGAGATTGTGCTTGCTATGGTATGCAGTGCTTATTAAAGCGCACCAGAAATACGTTTATTTCTGATCAAAAAGACAGTGCTTAGAAATCAGATTAAGCACCCAATTCTCAAATCAACAGGCTTCTATTCTTGCAGGCAAGATGCAAAGTGTAAAAAAAGTCTTCAATTGTACAGCCTTCAGCCAGTACACAATTAAGTATACAGAATGTGAGTAGAAGAGTGCACTAATTATATGAAGTTACAAAAACAAAGGTATCTGGACATTCCAATAATATTAACTTCAGTTGTATAGTGAGACATATATTTCACTCTAATATGCATTGTTAACCTTTTACACAAGGCATGCAAGTTATCTGCATATCTCTTCCTTTTGCACACATTTCTGCTATGCATATGTTTAAAGCTAATTATAACATTGGTTCTACCAATCTGCATGACACTAATATTTAAATTTATGCTCCTGTACCCATCACTTGCAATATTCTTTAAGGGAATGCACTGGTCACTGAGTTGGCAGTTACTCTAAAGTAGTTCTTCTCAAGTTCATCACAATCATTTTAGTTTTTATCATCTTGAATATCTATAGATTTGGCCAGCTCAAAGGTTATTCAAAAATTAATAGCCATTGGATTTTCTTCCAGAGTTTCTGAATATTAAGCAGTTGATCAAAGTAGTATTTTCCACATCCAACTGTGGACTGTTACCATATTTTCAGAAAAGGAATTAGTCCATAAATTTTATGGGAGCATGTATTACATATCTCTATGTGTGCAAATCTGTATGTATGCATATGTACCATTGTCAAAAACCACACTCCAAATGAAATAGGCCCAGAGCAAAAAAATGTAGATAAAATTTAATAAAATTCCATTAAAATAAGGAAAAAAATTCCTATTTACATGCACCATTGTATTTTACACACCCAAACATGCCCTTTCCATCTTCAAGTGAAACAACAAAGACATGAGAGATTGGGGAAGGAGTAATTTTGCTGGAAATAGAGAGGGGAAAAATACAGGTTTAAAACCAAAGGTGTATGTCTCAGAGGAAGAGTGAATTGAGGAAAGGAGAAAAGGCCCACCATAGACCTTAGAAAAACAGTTAAAATGTTTGCAGGCAAGCAAGAATAAATACAATCCTCCAAACCCCAGAGTTGGCATCAGGATTAAGGACCGGCTAATACTTATTCACAGTTATGTCTATAGTCATTTATACCCCTAGCCCAGTCATTCAATATAGATACCTGCTCCCAAATACACTAAGTCAGCATCCCCAACTCAACTCACACATAAATAAGAAAGAAGGAAAAAAAGGGTTTTGGATAATCTATATACTACTACTAAGTCTAGTCATGACCTTAACTGGGTAACAGGGCTACCCACTTGAACCAATACACTTCAAATGTATTTATAAAAATTTTAGGCCACCTATTTTGCCTCAAGGTTACACTGGACAGTTTATAGACTAACTTACAGAATATGTCCATTCTGGGACCAATGACTCCCAAGGGAATGAAATTTGGGGGAAATTATGATTGCCTCATTGCTGCTGACTGCTGATACATTGCTGGAACAGTTTCGGGTGAGAGTGTCCCACTTACTCTCACAATCCTTTGCACCCTCCCCCACTCAGAAGCAGGCACTTACTTGCCTGTTGGGAAGAGAAAGGAAAAGGGAAAATTTCCAATGCTCCCTGCCAGATTCCCACAAGGAAATTATATGTGAAGGCCAGCAGGAAGTTGGAGTTCACTTCTGTTCCCACAGCTTTTTTGCTCAAGAGTGGTCATACTGTTCTTCTGTTTAAGGAAGATAAGGAAATAGCAACAGCACTTAGACTTATATACCGCTTCACAGGGGTTTACAGTTCTCTCTAAGCTGTTTAGGATCAGCATATCACCCCCAACAATCAAGGTCCTCATTTTACCAGAAGAATGAAAGGCTGAGTCATTCTTTAGCCTGTGATGACCCAGGTGATACAAAAGTAACAAAGTCACAAAAACAGGTGTCCCTTTAATTCCTTCAACTTGGCTTGAAAGGTCCAATTATCACTGACTGGAGAAAAAACTCCCCCACAAACAGTTGTGAAAAAACTTCAGTTCAAAACTCAAAATACATATAAATTATAAATAGAAAACAAACAACACAAACCACACTGAAGCAATTAATGAGACAAGGCAGGATAAGGGCTTGAAGACGTCCACAGATATCGAAATACACACACTGGGAAGGACACCAGAGTTCAGATAAGAACTAAGAAACTAGAAATATTTTCACGCTTTGCTTCCAGCACCCACCCCTGCGCAGTTGGTCCTTTTAAACAGTCCTCACAGCTACAGCCCATGAAGGGGATCAAGGCCCTTTCCTCCCCCGTAGACCACACCATTCATGTTTCTCCCTTATCCGCTCCTCCCTGCATGCCCTTGGATGAAGAGGGGATGGGCCTGGGTTTTCCTCTGAATGCCCAGCTGGCCTGTGCCCTTCCCCAGTTTCCTCCACAACCTCCGGAGCTACTCCCACTCCCTGTCAGCTGTTCCTCCTCTCCCTCAGAATCAGATTCCAACAGAGCTAGTCAGGATCAAACTGCTGGCAGTTGGTAAAATTACCCTGCAACCCTAACCACTGCACCACCACGGCTGTGAAATGATGTCCCAAAGGACATAGTCAAGTGATTTAATAAAAATCTAGATATCCCTAATATCTTAGTGCAGATATAGTTGATTTATATTGTACCTACAACACAGACAAGATCTTGGCCTTCCTCTTGTAATAACTTGAAGCTCTTCCAAATCTTTTTCATCTGGCCCATCCATTCAATTTCTTCTCTTCGCCACCTTTCACTCTAACTAATTTTCTCGAATTAAATAATCCATTCCCTTTTAATTTTGGCATATTGATCAGAAATGGAATCACTTAAAGTTCTTTCCCTATTGCATGCATGTACTGAGCCTTTCCTCCATGTAACTTCTTTTATCAGAAGTTCATACTCTGAAAGAAGTTCCTTGCTTATTATATGCAGGCAGGTGGGTTCTTCTTTGTGTGGCTCCTTTTATGAAAAGAGAGGGAAGTGTTGTGACTGAAACTCTTTCCACACTCCTGGCACTCATATGGTTTCTCTCCTGTGTGGATCCTCCTATGTGAACTGAGGGAACTGCTTGTATTGAAACACTTTCCACAGTCAGTGCAATGGTATGGTTTCTCACCAGAGTGGATCCTCTTATGTGATATCAGGGAACTGCTTGTGTGAAAGCTCTTTTCACAGTCTGAGCATTTATACAGCTTCTCCCCAGAGTGGATCTTCTTATGAGAACTAAGGTGGCTGCTTTTACTGAATTTCTTTCCACAATCCAGGCACGAATACGGTTTCATCCCAGTATGGATCCTTTCATGGGAACTAAGGGAAGCACTTTGGCTGAAACTCTTCCCGCATTCCGTGCACTTATATGGTTTCTCCCCCGTGTGGATCCTTTTATGGGCAGTGAGGGAACCACTGGTGGTGAAGCTCTTTCCACAATCTGTGCATTTGTATGGCTTCTCCCCTGTGTGGATCCTTTTATGGCAGGACAGATTTCTGTGTTGGCTGAAGCATTTCCCACACTCTGTACATCTGTATGGCTTCTCTCCTGTGTGGATCCTTTCATGAGAAATAAGATCAGTACTCTTGCGGAAGCTCTTTCCACACGCTGTGCATTTATATGGCTTCTCTCCTGTGTGGATCCTTTTATGGGAAATGAGTTCACTGCTCGTATTGAAGCTCTTTCCACACTCCATGCACTGATACGGTTTCATCCCTGTGTGGATCCTTTCATGGGAAGTCAGGGAAGTGCTCTGATTGAAACTCTTTCCACACTCCATGCACTTATATGGTTTCTCCCCTGTATGGATCCTTTGATGACTGGTAAGGTTATTACTCCAGCTGAAGCTTTTGCCACACTCCATGCATTGATACGGCTTCTCACCTGTGTGGATCCTTTTATGGGAAGTAAGATCACTTCTACTTATAAAGCACTTTCCACAATCTGTGCATTGATACGGTTTCTCCCCCGTGTGGATCCTTTCATGGGAAGTAAGACCACGTCTCATTGTAAAGCTTTTTCCACACTCCAGACATTTAAACGGTTTCTCCCCTGTGTGGATCCTTTTATGAGAAATCAGATCACTGCTTTGACCGAACTTTTTTCCACAATCCATGCACAGATATGGTTTCATCCCAGTATGCATCCTTTCGTGGGAAGTAAGGGAAGCACTTTGGCTGAAACTCTTCCCGCAATGCATGCACTTATATGGTTTCTCCCCCGTGTGGATCCTTTTATGGGCAGTGAGGGAACCACTGGTGGTGAAGCTCTTTCCACAGTCTGTGCATTTGTATGGCTTCTCTCCTGTGTGGATCCTTTTATGAGAAGTAAAATCTATACTCGTACTAAAACTCCTTCCACATTCCATCCTTTTATATTTCTTTCCTGCATGGGATTTTTTGTGCAAAGTAAGATCACTGCTTGTACAGAAACTCTTTCTGAATTCTGCACATTTATAAGACTTCTCCACTTTATGGTTTGTTTTATGGGCGTTAAAAGTACTGCTGTCACTAAAGCTTTTCCCACTGTCTGAATATTTATGTGATTTCGGTATCTCAATGTTTTGATGTAAAGGAAGACATAGATTCAAATCTTTTTTTCCACGTTCCTTGCATTCAACCTTCTTCTCTTTAGAGTGGGTTCTGCCCCGTTCACAGATGACTGATTTATTGCTGAAAGTTTTCCCATCCTTTAAACAACCTTTTTCTTTGTGCGGCTGGATATTGAAGTCGAGATTTTCTCTATGCTGAAAAACAGACGATTTTCTCTTCCTATTATTCAGCCAGGGTTCTTCAGTCACATTTGGTTTCCTTCGATTTTGAAATATCCCTTTTGTAGTCTCAGTCTTTTCCAGAGAATTCACACCCGATTCTTTATAATTTTCAGGCTCTCCCCTATCATCTGTTTGGAAAGAAAAAAAGAGAAGAAAATTAAACATGAGACATTTAAGACGTAAAATGAAGTGCCATCACATCATATTTATTTATTATTTTTTATTTTAACATTACCAAGATTATTCCCTCTAAGCTACATGGTGGTGGGAATATGTCTGGGGCTTTGTTGACTTCATTTCTGATCCTTCTTGTTAAGTTATCTCCAGAATGTTGGACTGCTAGAGGGCACCTAAGGTATGAGGTACCACAGAGCTCCATTATTTTTACTCATCAGGGAAAATAATTTGAGGTCAAGATGAAAGCAGCATCTAGAGTTCTGGAGTGGAATATGATTAACATTCAATTTTAAATGTGGACAAAGACAAGTTGAAATTAAATGAAGAGAAAATGGAGGTGCTGTTGCTATAAGTAAACTGTAGTTATATGCTGGGATTTAGCATGTTTGAGATGACTCACCGGAAGCTCTTAACTATATGCACAATCTATGACTGTGTGCAAAAACATCATTTGAAATGAAACTGCTGCTCAGTACTGTTTGAATGTACAGCCATATATCGCACTAGTTTGGACTGAGCAAATGTGCCACCCTTACTATCCATTGAGCAGGGTTGTCAAATTCACAGCCTGCATGTGTCACGTGCTGGCCGCGCTATACCTGGTTTAGCAAAGGGAAAAAACTCACAATACGTCATGTGATGCCATGATGCCACGGGTTTGACACCCCTGCCATAGAGGAAAAATGGTGAAAACTGAATGAATTAAGATGCCCAAGGAAAATTATATCGTAACCTGGCAGATGTTATTTTTTTCTCATGGACTGCTTTGTTCAGTATTGGTGTTAAAGGAAAAAATGCATTGACAAAAGTAGTGGTAATAGTGAGCCTCCTTGAAAGATTACCCACCTGGTCTAACACCATTGACCAGCAACTATGTTTTCCATTGAACTATTTATCTTTTCACAAAGCTTCTGATGATTCTAATTATTTATGGGCACTTGATTATCCAAATATGTGGCAGAGGATCAAATGCCTTCTTGTAATCAATCCTAATTTTCTATTAAAAGTATTTATTTAGGAATAGCAATAACAATAGCATTTAGACTTAATACTGCTTCACAGTGCTTTGCAGCCCTATCTAAATAGTTTACAGAGTCAGCATATTGCCCCCAACAATCTGGATCCTCATTTTACCAACCTTGGAAGGATGGAAGGCTGACTCAACCTTGAGTCAGTGAGATTCAAATTGCTGAACTGTTGGCAGTCAGCAGAAGTAGCCTGCAATACTGTATTCTAACCATTGCATCACCACGGCTCCTTATTTTTATTTACATAGATGTCTATATCACATACATGACTCTGGACATGACTCACATATAGTCATTTCCATTCTCGCTAGGAAAAGTACAGACCTTAATCTTTGAGAAACTGGTAAAAATATACCTTCTCCACATATTTCAATCCAGAGCAAAATGGAACCCTTCCCCATGAAATCCACATTCTTAGCATTCCCCCCCGCCCCGAAATTAATAAACTGCTTACCTCTCATCAGAATATATATATATATGGTATTCAGCTTTGTTCAGGTATTTTCCCACGTCATTATAGTTGTGCTTTTAAAGTTGTAGCAACGTTTCAGCAGACAACTTTAAAAGCACAACTATAATGACGTGGGAAAATACCCGAATAAAGCTGAATACCATACATGTAAGTACCCACGAAAGCTTAAGAGAACATATATATATATGTAGGTCTAGGTGTGTTCGGGTCTTTTCTCATGTAAGATTAAGAGTATCTTGGCGACGTTTCGGCGAGGTCCCACTCGCCATCCTCAGACTGGTGCTTTTGGCCAGTGCAAGCAGTGTATGATCGGAGCTGCTGTCTCTCTATAAATACTGGTGGGGGGGCTGGTGTGCTGGGCTGGTTGGCTGTGCTGCTGCCTCTTGATTGGTTGATGAAGTTGATGTTGGTATAATGGGCTGTGTGATGGCCTTGTGAGTTTTGTTGTGGAGATATCCTGGATCTTGTGCTGTAATCTCCTGGATTGGTTTTTTGTTTTTGAGATTACAACGTGTAATCTCAACGACAAACACAATACAGAAGCCTGATGATGGCAGATGAGATTCTGCCGAAACGTTGCTACAACTTTAAAAGCACAACTACAATGACGTGGGAAAATACCTGAACAAAGCTGAATACCATATATATATATGTGTGTGTATGTATGTATATGTATATATGTATATATCCATTTATTTGAACCTAGAGCAACACAAATCTCTTACCCATGGATTCCACATTCTTAGCATTTTCCAGCATGACCTCTCTGTACAGGGACTTTTGGTCCAAATCCAGCAGCTCCCACTCCTCCTCAGAGAAAAATATAGTTACATCTTCAAAGGACACAGGGATCTGTAGCACAAAAGCACTCCTTGTTAATTGTACAATTCCAGAAAATATTCGCATATTCTAATGGAAAATATTCTACTCACTGAAAACAACCCTTGATCCACTCCTGGGACAAGTTGAGGAAAGGAAATGGATTCCAATACTTCCTACAAGGTTGTTTATCAAGCAAGTATTTGGATGTTCCTATATGATATTTTAATCAATGTCTTATCCAGTAGGACATACACAGTCTTCATTGAACAACCAGAAGAGGTTGTTGGGAGATGTCCTCAAGAAGATGTTTGCTCTGCTATGCATGGTAACACTGGGAAGATGCTCTGAAAATTTGTTTAGATCAGAGATATTAAATTGGCGCCGGAAAAGACTCAGACTCAAGACAATTTCTTGAAGGAGATGCGATGCATCTCCTGATGGTTTAGAACCACCTCCATGAAATGCCCATAAACCTGAAATAGCAGTGAAGAGAACATTACTACCCGTTCCCCTGCTTGTTATATGACCTTGGAAATAATCAGGATGAAGGGGGACAGAATCATTTGTCTATCAAGGATACATGTTATTAAAATCAACCTGATTATATTTTAAAAATTGATTCATGTTGTTTTTATGATCTCACCTGCTGCTTTCTCTGAATTTTCTGCTCCACACAGCTTAGGAGGAAACCTTCGGCTAAGGTCCCTTCCTGGGACCTGGTCTCTGCTCCATGCATCCCGACACAGCTCTTCACCCCAGCAGGCGGGGTGGAGAGCTGCAGGATTACCACCTGAGCTTTCATGGGGCCCTCTTGTTTCTGCCACTGATCGTAAAGACGATGGAGTTGGCTGCATGTGACTTGCAATCCCTCAGCTTCCTGGCAACAGAGCTCCCTGAAAGGGCAACACTGGACAACACAATGTATGTCTGCTTCTTCCAGAATGTTCTGCTTGGTTCTTGCTGCTTGTCCAAACAAATCCAAAGGCTCTTCCGAATCTACAATGCCACTTTTATTCATTGGAGCAGAATGGTAAGGAGAACCACCTTCTGCCATCTTGGAGAATGACATATTTCTCCCTTGAATGATCAGCTTCTATGGGAAAGTATGTTCAGCTTCCAAGGTAAGATGAAAATAAGTAGAATCCAGCAATCCAACACACTGGGAAGAACTTTCTTTCATTATTCAATTTGTTTAAAATTTACATTCATCAATCCACACACTTGAAAACTGAAGGGCCTGCAAAGAATGAAAACAAGAGAGGACAAAAAGCAACAGATTGAAACTAATGAAGGAGAGAAGCAACCTAGCAATATATACCGCTTCAGTGCTTTACAGCCCGCTCTAAGCAGTTTAGAGAGTCAGCCTATTGCCTCCAACAATCTGGGTCCTAAGGATAAATTTCCTGACAGAACAATTAATCAATGGAACCACTTGCCTCCAGAAGTTATGGGTGATCCATCACTGGAACTTTTAAAGAAGAGATTGGACCACCATTTGTCTGAAATGGTCTAGGGCAGGGGTCTTCAAACTTGACAGCTTTAAGGCTTGTGGACTTCAACTCCCAGAATTCCTCCTCCAGTCATGCTAGCTCAGGAATTCTGGGAGTTGAAATCCACAGGTCTTAAACTTACCAAGTTTGAAGAACGTTGGACTATGGTTTCCTGCCCGAGCAGAGGATTGGACTAGAACAGGGGTCTCCAACCTTGGCAACTTTAAGATTTGTGGACTTCAACATCCAGAGTTCCTCAGCCAGCTTGTTAGCTGAGGAACTCTTGGAGTTGAAGTCCACAAGTCTTAAAGTTGCCAAGGTTGGAGAGCCCTGGACTAGAAGACCTCCAAGGTCCCTTCCAACTCTGTTATTGTGTCATTCTGTTATTCAAACACAGCAGATTACAACTACTAATGAAAATAGTTGCAAAGGGGTGGAAAAATGTCTTGGCCATTAATACAGCATAAACAACGTCCACCTCACAAACAGTGTGCAGGTTAGAAATATTGAAGTTTGTGGGTTTAAATCTTTTTTATGACCCAAGCTGCTACTTTGGCAGATACTCAGATATCTGGGGAATATTGACTAGATCAGATGCAGATCAACCTGGTCGCTTGGACTTCTGCTGAAAGGACTATTGCCTTGTCTCCAAGTGGTGAAAGGAGACACCTTCCCAAGATCCTCGACCTGCAGATGCTCTCCGCAGACAACAAACCCTGAGCCCGCTGGGGTTCTCAGGAGGGAGCTTGTGCAGAATTCCATCTTTAACCCAGAATAGCTCTTCTTTGAACTCTGGTGCTGGAGAAGACTCCTGCGAGTCCCTTGGGCTGCAAGGCAATCAAACAGGTCAGTCCTACAGGAGATCAACCCCGACCGCTCTTTAGAAGGCCAGATCCTGAAGCTGAAACTCAAATACTTTGGCTACCTCATGAGAAGGAAGGACTCCCTGGAGAAGAGCCTAATGCTGGGAAAGATTGAGAGCAAAAGAAAAAAGGGACGGCAGAGAATGAGGTGGCTAGATGGAGTCACTGAAGTAGGGAGCTTAAATGGACTCCAGGGCAGCGGTGGTATTCTATCAGTTCGGCCCGGTTCTGCTGAGCTGGTAACAGCAATGAGCAGTGGAGACCCAACCAGTTCTCTCCGCTGCTCTGCTGTTGTGCCCACTCGCCCGCCTGCCTGGGCTCCCATACTCACCTTTATCTTCTGAATTTGAAGCACAGCTGCTTCGAGCGGCACAGAAGAGTGCCGCGCGGCAACTGCTGAAGCGACCGGGATCGTGCAGGCTTGCAGGAGGTGAGTTAGAACACCTCTACACCTAAGCGAAGTGTACGTTTGGTGTGCACGCGCACGCAAAGTGCGTGCACGTGCGCCCACCAAGCCATGCTCACCAAACCAGTGGTAAAGATATTTGAATCCCACCACTGCTCCAGGAGATGATAAGAGGACAGGAAGGCCTGGAGGAATGTTGTCCACTGGGTCATGATGGGTCGGACACGACTTCACAACTAACAACAAGGCTCTTCTTGCAGAAGTAGCCTTACCACGCATATCGTAAAAATGATGCAGCTGAACAGGAAATACAGGATGTGGAAACTTGGGAAGGTTTCCCTACAAGACCCCCTTTCCAGATAAATCTATAAGCTGCCTATCTCACCGATAAGAGGTCCTCAGGAGGGAGCTTGTGCAGAACAGAATCTTTAACCCAGAAGGGGCTCTCCTTGCAGAAATAAGCGTCCTACGGACCCCCTAAAAGGGGGGGTAAATGAGTAGCTGGAATCCTGGGGTGTTTCAAGAAGAACCCTGCTCCAGATCCGGAGACTGAGATCACCCAAGCCTGGCTCGGCAGTTCACCAGAATCCGTCGATTTCTCCGCTTCCCTGCGAGTAGCCCAGCCAAGACACGCTTTCCAAACCTGGCAGCTGCAGGGTCAGCAAAGGAAGGAAGGAGCCGTTTGCAGGGTCGGTCCAGCGTTTGGAGAGGATGCCGCTTCCTGGGAAAACAGTCCTTCGGCGTGGGAACAGTCACTTCCTGCCCTCCCTTGCAAGCATCGGGTGAGATGCTTCCCTGGGAGCTTGCAAAAGCAATTCGGCTGAATCCGATGGCTGTTTGCAAAGGGCGCCGTCTAGCGGGTCCTGCCTGCCAAGCCTGTGGGGCGATGGACGGGAAGCGAGGTGTTCAAGAATAGAATAGAGCTAGAAGGGACCTTGGAGGTCTTCCAGTCTAACACCCTGGCTCAAGCAGGAGACCTATATACCATTTCAGACAAGTGACTGTCCAGTCTTTTCTTAAAACCTCCAGTGTTGAAGCACCCACAACGTCTGAAGGAAAGCTGTGTCACTGGTTAATTGACCTCACTGTTAGGAAGTTTCTCCTTAATTCCAGATTGCTTCTCTCCTTGATTAATTTCCATCCATTGTTTCTTGTCCTGCCCTCAGGTGCTTTGGAAAATAAATTGACCTCCCCCCTCTTCTTTGTGGCACCCTCTCAAATATTGGAATACTGCTGTCATGTCCCCTTTATCCTTCTTTTCTCTAGACTACTCAAACTCAACTTCTGCAACCGTTCTTCATATGTTTTACTCTACAGACCTTTAATCATCTTAGTTGCTCTTCTTTGCACCTTTTTTTTTCAAAGACTCAACGTCTTTTTTGTAAGGTGGTGACCAAAACTGGATGCAGTATCCCAGGTGTGGTCTTACTCAGGCTTTATAAACCGATACTATGTGGACGCCCAGGATTCCCGGAGTGGGAGATGCCGCTAGAGCCTGGCAGGGACGCTCACTTTGTGGTTCTTCTGTTCCATGTGTGGCTCTGTCCGGGAAAATTTCTATCCAGGAATGCATCATTTCTAGAACCATCTGCTTCTTAGACAAGGTCTGGACTGGAGACCCCATGGAAATCAGAGAAGGGCACACCAAAGAGTTCTTGCCATTGAAATGTGCATTTGAAACAGAAAGTACACAAATGTTGTAGGAAGCAAACTTCTGAAATGAGAAAGGGGCTTAAAGACAGGGTGACTTGAAGGAAAAGGCAACATGGAAACATTCTGTGTGGAAAAAAGATTTTTAATCCTCTGTGAGGAAGGTGGAATCCTTTAAAAAGGGGCCAACAACTGAACTGTCTTCTATACAGGTAGTCTTTGACTCATATTCCTTTGTTTAGTGGTTATTTGAAGTACCTTTGAAGCCATTGTCTACAGAGATTCTCAGTCATCCAGGTCATGGTTGTCCCAAAAGTGCTTTTTCAAGAGGCAACTGGACTTTTTTAGTTTTCTCCACGCCCATTTGCACCACTCGGGCAACCCCAAGGTCACAGATAAACCCCTAAATGACCTCAACAACTTTCTAAAAGAATACAAATGACAAGCTGTCTGCAAGGAGTATAAATTCTTCCATTCCCCACCATCCAATCAGAACTGGAGAAGCTTCTTGGAGGGACATCTTCAAAGAGAAACAGTTGCCTCTTGAAAAAACACCTTTGGGATTTGAAGCCATGGTTCCCTACAGGCTCACCAAGGGTTAAAGGGAGCGAGTGCTTCTCCCTAGAAAGGCCATAATGAGTTGGGGCTCTTCCGGCTTCTCTCCTTTGCTGTCCTGGCGGACTTCTCTCAGAGAAACGGCCCTTTGAGGCATCTTGAGAACCTTCGGCAAAGAACCGTTGGAATGGGCGGGGCCAAGAATTCCCGCCTGTCTGTGAGGAAGAGTACAGTGACAAAGACGTCCTCTTCTCCTGATAAAATAATACTAGCAATATTATAATAGTAATATAATAAAAAAATAACAGTCGTGCTGAGGGATTCTGCCTTAAAATCCTTTTCAAGGGTAGGACTTGCCCGCTATTGTACTGGAAGATATAATACTAGGCAAGCATTGTTCTTGAGGAACAGCCCCTGATCTGAAGTGACAAAAGCCGTGCGAGTCCTGAAGGAAAGAAAAATCCAGAATAATGAAAGGAATTGAATTTCCCCAATGGGAATATTTTTCAAAAACACCCAGTTCTTTTTTTTAAGTTACCTCATCAATTGCAGAAGTGTGGGGAAATAAATATATATAAACAAAGTTTTACACCTGGGCCAAAAAAACCCAAAGGTGCAAGCACAGATTAGGTGAATCTTGGCCCAAAAACTAACCGTGAGAGGGACCTTGGCGTCTTGGTGAATGATCACTTAAACATCAGAAGTGTGTGGTGGCAACCAAAAAAGCTAATACAATCAATCCTTGGTTGTAGAAACAGACATAGAATCAAAATCATGTGAAGTATTAATACAACTTCATAAAGCTTTAGTAAGACCACACCTGGAATACTGCATCGTATTGGTCACATTACAAAAGAGATGTTGAGACTTTGGAAAAAGTGTAAAGAAGAGCAACTAAGATGATTAAAGTCCTGAAGAGTAAAACATGAAGAATGGCTGCAGGATTTGGGCTTGGCTATTCTAGAGAAAAGAAGGACTAAAACATGAAGAATGGCTGCAGGATTTGGGCTTGGCTAGTCTAGAGAAAAGAAGGACTAGAGGGGACAGGATAGCAGTATTTCAGTATTTAGTAGCTGCCATAAAGAAGAAAGGGCCAATCTATTCTCCAAAGCACCAGAGGCCAAGACAAGAAACAATGGATGGAAACTAATCAAGGAGAGAAGCAACCTGGAATTTAGGAGAAACTTCCTAACAGTGAGGTCAATTAACCAGTGGAACATCTTGCCTTTAGAAGTTGTAGGTACTTCATCACTGGAGTTCTTTAAGAAAAGACTGGACAGTCACTTGTCTGAAATTGTATAGGATTTCCTGCTTGAGCAGGGGGCTCGATTAGAAGACCTCCAAGGTCCCTTCCAGCTCTGATTCTGATATAGGTATGCAGGAAATTCAGGAAAGGCAAATGTAATGATAATAGAAGAAAAAGATTGTAATGGAAACCAGATACAGCTAGAAGTCAAAGGTGGATTCATAGGGCTGGTGGCTATACAAGTAGCTCTTGTCTTGCAACAGCTCGCTTAGTGATGGTTCAAAGTTACAACCGCACTGAAAAGTGACTTATAATTTTTTCACAGTTATGACTGTTGCGGTATCCTCATAGTCATGTGATTTATATTTGGATGCTTGACAACCAACTCACTGGTTGGCAGTGTCTCAGGGTTGTGTGAACACTTTTTTCAATCTTCTGACAAGCCAAGTCAATGTCTATGGAGATTCTCAGTCATCCAAAGAACGTCTTTAAAGAGAAACCAGAAAGTCCAGTTGCCTCTTGAAAAAGCACCTTTGGGACAAGCCAAGTCAATGGGGAAACCAGATTCATTTACAACCGTCTTACTAATTTAACCATTGCAGTGATTTACTTAACAAATGTGGCAAAAAAAGTCGTAAAATGGAGCAAAACTCCCTTAACATATTTCTCACTTAGCAACATGAATTTTGGGTTCAATTGTGGTCATAAGTTGAGGACTACCTGTATTTTTAATAATAAAAAAAAATATAGAAATTGAAACAAAAAGCAAAGTCAAAGAGCAGACTCTGTGGAGCACAAGGTCTTTTTCTGCTATCAGTTTTCCATATTTCTATGTCTTTTACTCTAGTCCAGGGGTGTCAAACTCGATTTCATTGAAGGCTGCATCAGAGTTGTGTTTGGCCTCGGGGTCAGGGGGGCATAGTGTGCGTGCCCTGTTCAATGTCACTTGTGTTAACGCCTGTGGTGGCCCGAGCACTTTGCCAGCGAAAATGGACTCCTGAGCTCCATTTTCGGCTGCAGCACCCTCCTGCAACCCTCTGCCAGTGAAAAGCAAGCTCCATTTTCACTGGCAGAGGGTTGCAGGAGGCTGCTGCAGCCGAAAACAGAGTTAGGGAGCCTGGCAGAAGCACAGCGGGCTGGTCCTTCAGTTTCCAGAGCAGGCCCTTAGGCCTTGAGTTTGACACCTGGTCTAGTCCAAACTCCTGCCTGAGGCAGGATACCAAATACCATCTCAGGCAAATGAAAACCTCCAGCAACAGAGCATCCACAACTTTTGACCAGCGGCAATTAAACGGACACTTGCCATTTTAATTTTGATAATTGCAAATCCTCTATACAGACTTCTTTCCTTTTTTGGCTATAACTGTGGGAAAGGAATTATAAGAGACATATTTTCCTGGTGGAATGGTCAGAACAGCACAGCTGTGTCCCGTGTACCTTGGATGGAAATCTACTGTATATTATAAAACATTGTAACATTGCCTGTCTTCCAATATCTAGAGACTCTAGTTCCAATGATAATCTTTACAATGCATCTGTCCTGGCAGTTAGAACAATGCCATGATTGTTCTTGTACGCAGAAGAAAAACAGCAGATATTTGCACATTAAATACATATCAATCACTCTAGAACCTTTTGAAATAAGGCAAACAAGCAAAAAAAAAAAAAAAAAATCCCATAGATCAGTGGCCCCTAACCTTTTGGGCACCAGTTCCGTGAAGAGATTTTTCCGCAGACCAGAAGAGGCCATGGTTTCGCATGCTACCTGCACCATGTGGGTGGGGCTTCACTTTTTGGTGTGGCCCGGTTTATGGCATGCCACAGCCCGGTGCCAGTCAATAGACCGGGGGTTGGTGACCCCTGCTATAGATATTGACCTCTGCTGTTCATTATTCATTTAGTTAATTGGGGCTATCTCATAACACCTGTTTTTGGAAAAAAAGATAAGCAAATATGCTGCTTTGTTTTTATATGTATCTAATATTCACTTTTATAAAAAGATCAATGCTTGTTCATTTGTAAAAAAAAAAAAACAACCCACACACAGCTACATAAAAATCAGTAAATTTATCTTTAATGGCCATCTATCTCACATGCATGACTGTGTAGCTAACATTGTGAAAAATAATGTATATAAAATAATGAATACACATATACATATAAATATAGGCAAATCTAAACCATTATTAAAGGTAGAAATACTATTGAGTGGAATTTTAAATCTTGGAGACATCTTGGAGACACATGCAGTTTTCTTAGCAGGGTTATGGTTAATGGACAAGGTAAAAAAAACCCACTTTGGTCTATTCTAAATCTCCTTCAACTTTAATTAGATGATCCTGGGAACCCAAAAGTTTTGCACTTGTAGGAGTGGCAAAATCTAGGAGTGGAGTTAAAAGAGAGATCAGTCTAGAATTCCTATGTAGCCACAAGCGGACTAAGTCCAACCCCCTTGAAGTCGCGTGTCCCTTATCTAGCTACAAGATGATGCTGTTAGTTGAGAAGATTAATGTCCAACTAATGCTTAGTACCTGCTTGTAATGGGCAACGAAATTCAAGGTTTGGACTTAGTCCACATGGGGCTACGTAGGAATTCTACCTTGATTCCTCTTAACTCTTAAGTCCCTCAAGTTCTGCCACACTTTCTACAGCACCTGGGCGATTTATTTTATGTTAGTTTTTGCTTGAGAGTGCCAAACACAATCAAGCCGCTAACCATTTTGATGACTACTTTTGAACTTTGTCCATCTCCTTTATATCATTTTTCAAATGGGACAATCAAAACTATACACAATATTCACATACTGCAGAAGGGAATAACAGTTGCAGCTGTTTTACTTCCATTCTTTTCCCACTGATCCCTAATGTGGGTTTTATTTTTTCTCATCTGTCACATATTGAGTCAATAGCTTCACTGGGGTCTCCATTATAACCTAATCCCCGTTTAATTACAGTCCACTATTCAACAATGTGTACATCAAATTAAGACGTTATGCCCCCCAAAACACAGCACATTCAACATTCTTCAAGAGAACTACATTGTCCACTAAATTGCCTGTTCTATTTAAAGAGATTCCTCTCAAATTCCTCACATTTTATTTTCAATATGTCAGTAACTTCTACAGACTTGGCCAATCTGTGGCATTTCTCCCAATGATTTGGGGTATTAAGTGGTTGATTGAAGTACAGCCTCTTACCGGTAGATATCCAATTACGAGTTATTACTGCCCTGTCAATAAATGTCACATCAGTCACATATATGAAAAACTGTCAAAATCATACTTCAAAAAGAAACAGGTCAAGAATAAAAATAATGTAAATAAAATTTAATAAAAATGTAATTGCCATTAAAATAAGGAAGCAGACTGGTTCTTGTTTACATGCATCATCCATTATCTCTTATGCCCAAACATGCTCTTTCCAGCTTCCAAAGAGAACAACAAAAATATGAGAAATTGGTGAAGGGGTAGTTTTACTGGAAAAGGAAGAGGGGGGTGGAATGTAGAAACTAATAGGACTGGAGGTGCTTGAAGAAGAGATGTGGGTATTTATCCACTTGGATAGTAGAAGAGAGAGAATTCTACTGTAAGCCTTAATTGTAAAGAAACAAATTTCAGATAAATAAGCCTCCTTATAAAAATCAGGTTTAATAAAAAAAATTGGGCATACCGAGTATCTTCCTGCAATGAGATTATATTTGAGGCATATGCTGTTAGATCCCATCGTCCATCTATACTGTACCAATCACACAATCTTGGCCTCGTTGTAATAAATTGAAGCTTTTCTAAAACCTTCCTGTAATTGTCTTCATGCATGTTAACCTTCCTTCCCTATCATTTAATCGTAATCCATTCCATGTCTATTTTGATACTGTGATCAGAAATGGAACCACATTAAGTTCCTTCCACACTGCATCCATCTGTAGGGCCTCCCTTCTTTGTGGCTCCTTTTATCAGACATTCATTATTCTGAATGAAACTCCTTCCATATTATATGCCGACAGGTGGGTTCTCTCTTGTGTGGATCCTTTTATGAAAAGAGAGAGAAGTATTGTGGCTGAAACTCTTTCCACAGACCTGACACTGATACGGTTTCTCTCCCGTGTGGATCCTCCTATGCGAATTAAGGGAGCTGCTTGTAATGAAACTTTTTCCACAGTCGCTGCAATGGTATGGTTTCTCACCAGAGTGGATCCTCTTATGTGATATCAGGGAACTGCTTGTATGAAAGCTCTTTTCACATACTGTGCATTTATACAGCTTCTCCCCTGAGTGGATCTTCTTATGGGAACTAAGGTGGCTGCTTTGACTGAAGGTCTTTCCACAATCCAGGCACGAATATGGTTTCATCCCAGTATGGATCCTTTCATGGGAACTAAGGGAAGCACTTTGGCTGAAACTCTTCCCGCATTCCGTGCACTTATATGGTTTCTCCCCCGTGTGGATCCTTTTATGGGCAGTGAGGGAACCACTGGTGGTGAAGCTCTTTCCACAGTCTGTGCATTTGTATGGCTTCTCCCCTGTGTGGATCCTTTTATGGCAGGTAAACTGACTGCTTTGAGTAAAGCTCTTTCCACACTCCATGCATTTGTAGGGCTTCTCTCCAGTGTGGAACCTTTTATGAGAAGTAAAGGAACTCAAGTCTCTAAAACTCCTTCCACAGTCCACGCACTGGTAAGGTTTCTCCCCTGTGTGGATCCTTTTATGGGAAATGAGTTCACTGCTTGTACTGAATCTCTTCCCACACTCCATGCATTGATACGGTTTCATCCCTGTGTGGATCCTTTCATGGGAAGTCAGGGAAGTGCTCTGGCTGAAACTCTTCCCACACTCCATACATTTATATGGTTTTTCTCCTGTGTGAATTCTTTTATGTGAAGTAAGGTTACTGCTCCAACTGAAGCTTTTCCCACACTCCGTGCATTGATACGGTTTCTCCCCTGTGTGGATCCTTTTATGGGAGGTAAGATCACTTCTGCTTATAAAGCACTTTCCACAATCTGTGCATTGATACGGTTTCTCCCCCGTGTGGATCCTTTCATGGGAAGTAAGACCACGTCTCATTGTAAAGCTTTTTCCACACTCCAGACATTTAAATGGTTTCTCCCCTGTATGGATCCTTTTATGGGAAATGAGATCACTGCTTGTACCAAATCTCTTTTCACATTGCAAGCATTGGAAGGGTCTGATCCCTGTATGGATCTTTTCATGAGAAGTAAGGGAAGAACTCTGGCTGAAGCTCTTTCCACAGTCCGTGCACTTAAATGGTTTCTCTCCTGTGTGATTCCTTTTATGGGCAGTAAGAGAACCACTTGTGGTGAAGCTCTTTCCACAGTCTGTACACTTATACGGTTTCTCCCCTGTGTGAACCCTTTTATGGGAAGTAAGTTGACTGTTTTGACTAAAGCTCTTTCCACACTCCGTACATTTGTATGGTTTCTCCCCCGTATGGAACCTTTTATGGGAAGTAAAGGAACTCATGTCTCTGAAGCTCTTTGGGCACTCCACGCATTGATAGGGCTTTTCCCCTGTGTGGATCCTTTTATGGGAGGTAAGGTTACTGCTCCAACTGAAGCCTTTCCCACACTCTGAGCATTGATATGTTTTTTTCCCCATGTGGCTCCTCTTATGGGAAGTAAGATCACTTCTACTTACAAAGGTCTTTCCACACACCCTGCATTTATACGCTTTCTCCTTTGTGTGAATTCTTTCATGGGAAATAAGACCACGTCTCACTGTAAAGTTTTTTCCACACTTCAGGCATTTAAATGTGTGTTTCTCCCCTGTGTGCATCCTCTTATGGGAGATGAGATCACTGCTTGTACAAAATCGCTTCCTGCATGCCGAGCACTGATATGGCTTCATCCCTGTATGGATCAGCTTCTGGGAATTAGGCGAAGCACTCTGGCTGAAATGCTTTCCACATTCCGTGCACTTATGTTGTTTATCTCCCATGTGGATCCTTTTATGCGCAGTAAGGGAACTGCTTGTGGTGAGGCTCTTTCCACAGTTTGTGCATCTAAGTGGCTTATCCTCTGTGTGGATACTTTTATGTGAAGTAAGATCAATACTTGTACAGAACCTCTTTCCACAATCCATGCATTTATAAGGTTTCTTTCCTGGATTGGACTTTTTGTGCACAACATGATCATTGCTTGTATAGAAATGTGTTCTGGGTTCTCTGCTTTTATATGACTTCTCCACACTATGAACGGTTTTCTGGGAGTTAAAAGTACTGCTCCCATTAAAGCTTTTTCCACTGTTTGAACTCTTACGTGATTTTGGTATCCCAATGCTTTGATGTAAAGTAAGACAGAGATTCGAATGATTTTTTCCATGTTCTTTACATTTAGGCTGCTTCGCTTTAGTATAGATACTGCTATATTCATGGACGTCTGATTTATGGATGGACATTTTTTCAGCCTTTACATAGCTCCCTTTTTCTTTGTGATGTTGCATATGGAAGGTGCGATTTTCTCCATACTTAAAATTAGAGGATTTCTCCATCCTGTTGTTCAACTGGTTTTCAATCATGTTTGGCTCCTCCCGATTTTGCAATATCCCTTCTCCAATTTCAGTTTGTTTCAAAGAATTCACATCCGATTCTTTATAATTCTCTGGTTCCTGCTTGTCAACTGTTTGGAAGAAAAAGAAAAGAAAAAGAAATCCATCAGACGTTGAAGGTACCAAGTGAAAGTACCATCACATTATATTAGCTATATATTTATTTCAATACTGCTGTACCAGGTGATAGGACGATGAATGGGGGATTTCTTTACTGCATCTTGGATACTGGTTATTTCCGGAATGTAAGACTGCTTGGAGGTACCTGACGTATGGGGTCCCACGAAACTCCATTATTTTTTCTCCATTGGAGAAAATAATTTAGTAGCAAAGAGAAAATCTCTAGGGCAGTGGTGGCTAACCTTTTTCAGCTCCCGTGCCAATAATTGCGCACACGCTCGCTTGCATGTGCTTGCATGCCAGCACCCAAAGGAAATGTGTGCTACCCCCTATACCCCTTGCGCATGCGTGCATGATTCCCTTGAGTGCCGCACGTCTCTGCGCACGCGATTCCCCCGTGCGTCTGAGCATGCATGCACGATCCCGTGTGCAGCGTCTGCGCAGGCATTCACGATTCCCCTTGCGCACAGCGCATCTGTGCATGCATGCGCATCTCCCACACACCCCCTCCGCATGTGCGCCAGATACCCGACAATCAGCTGTCGGGCGGTGGCATGCGCATTGGGGCATCTTCCAGGCGACCTCTCGCGTGCCGGGGGAAATGGCTCTGCGTGCCACTTCTGGCACGTGTGGCATAAGTTTGCCAACACGGCTCTAGGGAACAACATCTTGAATTCAGGAGTGGGATATTATCAGCTTTGTTGCTTAACAATCAGTTTCAAGCGTGAAAGAAGGCAAGTTGAAATTAAATCTAGAGAAAATGGAGATGCTGTTGCTACAAGGAAACTGAATTTAGATACTAGGATTCAGCATGAATGAAATAAAAGTCGTCCTCCATTGGAAACCCCAACACACACCCCCCCCCCCAATGTGCACTCCAGGAGTGTTCCTTCATGTTCATCTGTCCTTGTATTTGTTGGCAGTCATATAGAGATCTTTGTTTACCCACAGTAACAACTGAGATAAACAGTGTGAAACAATCAGGATATCCTGCAGTGGTGGGATTCAAAAATTTCTACTACTGATTCTGTGGGTGTGGCTTGGTAAGTGTGGCAGGGGAAGGATGTTGTAAAATCGCCAGTCAGAGGTGGTATTTGCCGGTTCTCCAAACTACTCAAAATTTCTGCTACCGGTTCTCCAGAATCCTGAACTCTATCATTTTTTCCCCTCCCCCGACTGGTAAGATTGCTTAAACAAACTACATCTACTTGAAAAGTTTTTCTGTTCTTTAATAAGGGCTAACCACAAATTAACACACTGTGCTCTGTAATAATAATGAGTTGCTTAGAACTTCCATTTGTGCTGCTGCCTGAAACTGACCAGACCTTAATCAGTTTCATAATGAAGGTTTGGATGTCCTAAAGTGAACAAGGCAAAGAACCCCAGTTAGCACATTCTTCGCAATGTTCATTTTCAATTTTTGCTCATTTACTCATAATATCTTCTTTCCAAATGCAAACATTAACTTGCTTCTTAATAATTATCCAACCACAGGGTGAGCAATCCAAAGGGTGGGGGAATAGGAGGGAAAGGGTTTTAAGATTTGCCCTGAAAACGTAGTTTCCCCCTGAGTTGAACTGCAGAGAATTCCTTGCGGTCCCCCATTCCCCCCCACCAGGTATTTGGGGTGGAATCTCCCGGTACTCTGAGTATATTCAGGGACAATTTTTAATAAGGTTTCTCTAAGCGGTTACTTCCAGTGCTGGTCTCTCTCCTGCACTGTGGTTCTTTGGTATCTGTCCTGCAAACCCCAATTTAAGTATTGATGCACAAATGAGAAGCGACACTTCTGATTTGTGCATCAACACTTAAATTGGGGTTTGTGGGACAGATACCAAAGAACCACAATGCGAGAGAGATTTCAAATGCTATTATAGACAGAAAAAATAAATAAACATAAATGGTGGTTCTGAAATGACTTGCATAGCTAAGTAAGCAGCCTTGGAAACTGTGTCTCAGAAGGTGTTTGTTCCTCTCTTGAGACAACGTGAAAACATGAGCTCTTACCAGAACAAGTGGGAAAGGCAATTATTATTTTAATATTATTACTATTTTGATTTGTGGATGATGACTTCCAGTGAGGCGAGGAGAACCAATGCCTGCATTTCTGATGACATTTGAAATTGGTAGCTGGATGCGAGATATAGATTACTGAAATTCTCTCTGGAAGAAAGAGAAATCTGGAAATTTCCTATATGTATTTTGGACAGCTGTTTTTTTGTGAGCGGACAGTAGAAATTATCATTTTTTGCACCTGTTTGCAATCAGCTGGGTTCCACCATCTCTGGGCAGTAAATGTAGCTTTTCAGGACTCAAGGTTTGATCAAACCTCTTCCTTTTAATAATTTTGGAGTATTAGTGGGACTTAAATATGACTGGGAGGAAAAAGGAAAAATAAATAAAACTGGTTTACCTGTATATGGTTAAAGAGTAGGTTATGTTTTGTGATGTTTAATGAATATCTGATTGGATAGGTTTTCTTTTAGAAATATGCAATTGTGTAATGGACTAATCTTTTGATATCTAAAGGGGTTATTATTGTAATTTATAATAGAAGAATGAGGGGAATCTAGACTAAATGCTTAGATTAGGTTTTTAAAATTTTTACTACATCTTTATTATTAAGGCTAGCTGAAGATTTAGAAAAGACTTTATAGAAAATAGGGTAAGATATAGAATGAAAAGGTGTTGTACTGTAGTTTAAGAGTCAGTGATATATTGTTAATCTTCATTACTATTGAGATAAAAAGGGAAAACTTATTGTCTTCGCGGGGGGGGGTTGCACTTTCTATTTTTTTTCTTTTATGTATTTTTGTGTTAGGTTTTGAATTATCTTATTTATCATAATCCTTAATAAAATTATGCCAAGATTATTATTTTGATTTACATAGCCATCCATCTCACATACATAACTCTAGGTGCAATGCACATAAAGTCATATCAGTTCTCTCCAGCTAAAGAACGTGCCTGAATATCCTCCAACAAATTGCTAAGCAATTTCTGATCTCTCATCAGAATATACCTTCCCGACCAATTTCAACCCAGAACAAAAATGAATCCCTTACCCATGGACTCCACATTCTTAGCATTTTCCAGCATGACCTCTCTATACAGTGATTTTTGGTCAAAATCCAGCAGAGCCCACTCCTCCTCAGAGAAAAACACAGTTACATCTTCAAAGGACACCAGAACCTAAAGTACAATAGTAATCATTGTTAACGAACAATTCCAAAAAATATTCACAAGTTGCTTATTCTCATGGCAAATTTTTGATCAATTCCTGAGGCACGTTCATTAAGCAAGTATTGGGATATTACTACAGGACACCTTAATGTCTTATGTTGCCCAGTAGGAGATACAAGTATTCATTGAACAAGATGAAGATGTTGGGATATGTTCTCAAGAAGAAACTTGAGATACTATGAATATATGGATGGTATCAGAATACTGGGAAGATGCTTATGCTCTGATAAACTGTTAGCTGGGCAATATTAAATTGGCTCTGAAAAACTGATTCAGACCACCGCGGAGAGCGTTTCATGTTAATAAATCATTTTGCACTTTGGGAGGTGGGATCCTCCTACCTGAGTGGGAAGTACAACCCTTGTTTCTGCACCACCGCAAAGAAGAGACCTTTTCATTGGTACAGTCACTATTGCTCCATTTTCTGAGAATGAGATAAAAGCAGAGGAAGTACATGTTTTAAAAACAGTCGGAGAAAAACTCTGCACACGGGGCTAAGGTATTACAGCAACAGGAACTCAACAATATAAAGACTTCAGGCAATGGATACTTCCCAGTACTCCAATACATCAAAAGGAACCTCTTTTACCTGATGAAGTCTCCTGAGATGGATCCTCCTGGGATATCTTCCTGAAGACAATTTCTGGAGGGAGATGTGACACCCCCCATAATGCTTCAGAACCTTGGGTGTCCATCTTCATGAACGGCGCACGAACCTAAAATAGCAGCCAAACAAAATATTACTGCCCCTGTCCCAACTTGTTTTATGTCCTCAGAAATAATCAGGGTGAAAATGGATAGAACCATTTACTTAACCAGGAGAGGATTCCATTAAAGGTAAAGATTCCCTCGCCCATATGTGCTAGTTGTTTCCGGCTCTAGGGGGCGGTGCTCATCTCCGTTACAAAGCCAAAGAGCCAGCGCTGTCCGAAGACATCTCCGTGGTCAGGTGGATAGATGACTAAGCACCAAATGTGTATGGAACGCTGTTACCTTCCCACCAAAGTGGTCCCTATTTGTCTACTTGCATTTTTACATGCTTTTGAACTGCTAGGTTGACAGAAGCTGGGACAAGTAATGAGAGCTCACTCTGTTATGCGGTGCTAGGGATTCGAACCGCCGAACTGCCAACCTTTCTGATCGACAAGCTCAGCGTCTTAGCCACTGATTATCCTAATTATATCAGAATGGAAACATGTCAAATTTATTCATATTGATCTCACCTGCTGTTTTTGCTGCATTTTCTGCTCCACTTGGCTCAAGAGGAAACTTTCAGCCAGACCCATTTCTGGAGAGCTGGTCTCTGTTCTACACATCCAGCCACAGTTCTCCACCTGGGACAGGGTGGCCAGTGGCACGACCACCAAATCCATCATCTGAGTTTTCCTGTGGTCCTCTTGGCTCAGCCACCGATCATAAAGACGGTGGAGTTGGCGGCATACTTCTCGGAGTCCTTCAGCTTCCTGGCAACAGAACTCCCTGAAAGGGCAACGATGGATAGCGCAATGTGTGGTTTCTTCTTTCAGAATGTCCTGCTGAGTTCTTGCCATTTTTCCAAATAAATCCAAGCGCTCTTCTGAATCTGCAAAGCAACTTTCATTCATGGGATTAGAATCGCAAGGAGAGACCCCTTCAGCCATCTTGAAGAATGAGGCATTTCTCCCCTCCATGACTGGTTTCTTTGGGAATTACCGAATGTCCAGCTTGCAGGCTAAGATGAAGCAGTGTAGAAAACTATAATCCAAAGCACTGACAGGAACCTTTCATTATTTAATATGTTTACAATTTACCTTCCTGAAAAATATCCACAAGGGTGGCTTGCAGGGATTAAAAGCAAAAACATTAGATCCCATGCAACTGCTGATGAAAGATAATTGCAATGGGTGGAAAAAAATAAATCCTGGACATTAACACATGTACCACTTCCACCACGGGCACACATTACAAAGGATATGCAAGTTTGTTTTGAAACTTAAGAAATCTTGAAGTTTGTGGGATTTTTTTAAAAAAAAACTATGTATCCAAGGTGCCACTTTGCAAAGACTCTGATATTGGCACAAGAGGCGCAGATCAGCCTGAACCTTTGGATTGCGTCAGAAGGGACTATTTCCCTTCCTCCAAACCCTGGAAGGATGGCTTCCCAAGCCAGGAAACCCAGATCCTCCGAACTGTGGATGTTCCAGATGCTCTCAACAGAAATCCAACCCTAAACTTAGAATAGAATAACAGTTGGAAGGGACCTTGGAGGTCTTCTAGTCCAACCCCCTGCCCAGGCAGGAAACCCTACATCACTTCAGGCAAATGGTTATCCAATCTCTTCTTAAAAACTCCCAGTGTTGGAGCATTTACAACTTTTGGAGGCAAGTTGTTCCACTGATCAATTGTACTAACAGTTAGGAAATTTCTCCTCAGTTCTAGGTTGCTTCTCTCCTTGATTAGTTTCCACCCATGGCTTCTTCTCCTACCCTCAGGTGCTTTGGGGAATAGCTTGACTCCTTCTTTTTTGGGACAGCCCCTGAGATATTGGAACACTACAAGAACATTACAAGAAGGTGTGTGGAGCCCTGAAACAGATCCAGGAAGGGTAGTTTGAAGAGTCCACCATGCCTCTCCTAAAGACACAATTATAAGCTATCTTCCATCCCTCCTAAGGAAAGAAAGCTGGTTTTTCCTTCCCCTCTTTATCACACAAGGAGAAAAGTCCTTTAACAAAATCACAGACCTGGAAGGGACCTTGGAGGTCCTACACCACTTCAGACAAACGGTTATGCAACATCTTTTTAAAAACATCCAGTGTTGGAGCATTCGCAACTTCTGGTGGCAAGTTGTTCCACTGATTCATTGTTCTAAGCGGCAGGAAATTTCTCCTTAGTTCTAAGCTGCTTCTCTCCTTGATTAGTTTCCATCCATGGCTTCTTATCCTGCCCTCAGGTGCTTTGGAGAATAGCTTGACTCTTCCTCTTCTTGCCGGAGTCTTTAAGAGGACTGCGCAGAATTCAATCTCTAATCGAGAAGCTCCTCTCCTTGCAGAAATTAAAGAGCCCGGCGCGCCTCGCAGGAAAAACAAATGGGGCAGGTGAGTGGGAAGTGCAGAAGGTGGAATATTGGGGGATTTCCAGCTTAGCCCCACAAGATCCCCTCCCCACACCTCCAGATCTGGAGAGACCGAGAAGATCGCCTGGTCTGGCTGGGCAGCCCGACAGAATCCGCCACTTCCCTGCCGCTTCGCAAGCCGGGCAGCTGCGGAGAAAGGAAGGGCCAGCGAAGGAAGGAAGGAGCCGTTGGGAGGATAGGTCCAGCGTTTGGCGGAGAACGCAGCTTCCTGCAAAGGACTCCCTCGGCGTGGGGAAGGGTCATTTCCTGCCCTCCCCTCGCAAGCATCGGGCGAGATGTCGCCAGGAACGAGGCAAAAGCTCTTCGGCTGAACCCGGAGGTGGTTTTTGCAAAGGGGCGCCCTCTGGTGGGTCCTGAGTGCCAAGTCTGCAGGGCGATGGATGGGTTGCCCCAGAGGGAGATGCTGTATCGTAACGGGCTTTTGTCCAAGAAACCATCCCTCTGCCTGTCTATGGAGATTCTCAGACATCCAGGTCAGGGGTCTCCAACAGTTTAAGACTTGTGGATTTCAACTCCCAGAGCTCCTCAACCAATAAAGCTCTGCCCAGAAGCTTCTTAACATCTTCAAAGAAAAACAAGTAAGTCCAGTTGATTCTTGAAAAAGCACTTTTGGGGACAATCATGACCTGGACATTTAGCTACGCAAGAGCTGAAGAACCTTCTTGGATGAGAAACAAAACGTCTTCAAAGAGAAACCAAGAAAGTCCAGTTCCCTCTTGAAAAAGCAACTCTGGGACAACCAGGACCTGGATGACTGAGAATCTCCATAGATATTTAACTGTCTCTTTAATAGTTGGTCTCACAATAATCAGAATCTAATTCCAGCAAAGATCTGGCATTCGTAGCTATGCCTCCTGCTCACCTGTGAATGTTGAAGTCGGTATTGCAAATGAACTATGAAGTGGGGGCAATCCTCACCTTCGCTTAGGGTAAGTGCATAACTGTTGGAGGTGAAAACCCACCCCTCTCCTAGGAAAATGAAATATTTTAGATATACTAAAAAGGCAAAATATTTCCCCTAAAAAGAAAAATAGAAACTCAAAAGAGGCAGAAACTCTCACACACCCCCAACCTTTACTGATGGGCCATTACTCTGGCCTGGGTCAGTCTATTTTATACAACAAAGATCTACTCCAGGTAAAGCTATATTAGGAATTGCTTAAAACCCTTTCATTACATCATCATCGGAAGGCTCAACCAAGCCTGGGACTCAGGACAGCCTGCAGGGTTGCCCCTGCATGGCCCCATGGGAGACTGGCAGCCAATCAGAATACAAGCTCAAATTCAAATCCCAACGGCAGGAATAAAACCAAGGGTTTCTCTTCTTCTCTTTTCTTTCACCCAACATCTTGAAGCATGTGATCATCCTTTTCACTTTGGAGCTCCAAGGCATGTGGTCCTCCTGTCCACCATTAAACCATCTTTCCAAACAGCCTCCATGTTTCCAGTGTATTTTTCCTCACTTGGAACTGAACCCAGAAGGATAATTCTTCCAACGTAACAAGAAATGTATTTTTATATGAATGTATTTGATTCACAGGCGACTACAAATTAAGCAAGGGTGTGTTGGGAGAATTTCCCTCAGTCTAAAGTACCCTGTTGAAAGGTGTGTGTGTGTGTGTGTGTGTGTGTGTGTGTGCGCGCGCGCGCATGCACACAGATCAGGAGCTTTTTAACTTCTACCAACTTCTTTTTAACTTCACCTCAATTTTCTCTCTAGGTCAGTGGTGGCTAACCTTTTTGGGCTCCTATGCCAAAAATTACATGCGGGCAAGTGTGCACACACTTGCATGCCAGCACCCAAAAAGGAATGCACGTAGCTTATGCACGCCCCCTGTGCATTTGCGCATGATTCCCCACCACCACCACCCTTACCTGCACTGCGCCTCCCAGCTGATTTTTGGCCCTTTTGAGGCCTTTTGCGACCTGCCAAAGGCTTGAGGGATGCCTCTGCAGGCTTTGCAGGCGGAAAAATGGGTCCGTTTCATCATTTCCGGTATTTCTGGAAATACAGGAAGTGATGAAACGGGCCTAGTTTTCGTCCTGCAAAGCCTGCAGAAGCATCCCTCAAACCTCTGGCAGGCCGAAAAAGGCCCCCAAATCAGCTGGGAGACGCGCGCATGCGCAGTGAGGTAAATTTGCCTAGGGCTCGCATGCCCGCACAACAGGGTAGGCTTCAAAAATTTTAGCAGAGGGTTGCTGGGTGGGCATGGCCATGGTGGGTGTGGCCTAGTCGGCCTCCTGCACCACGGCCAGTGGGGGAGGGGCTCCAGAAGCTTTCCTCGAGCTTCTGAGAGGGCAAAAATGGCCTCCCCGGGCTCCCGAGGCTCTCTGAAAGCCAGGAACGGGCCCATTTCCGGCCTTCCCAAACTTCCAGGAAGTCCATTTTTCACCATCCCCAAGCCTCTGTGCATGCCCTGCATTTACCTGCATCCAAAACGGGCTGTGTGGGGACTTCTGGGAGGGGCGGGGTGAGCGGGGCCAGCCAGGAGTTGGATTTGGGGGTTCTCCAAACTGCACAAAATCTTAGCTAGGGGCTCTCCCGAACCCCTGCCGAACACCCAGCAACCTACCCTTGCTGTTACCCTAGGAAGGGTAACCCTCAGACTAGGAAGCCAATGCCATGAAAGTCAGTACTACAGGTAGTCGTCAACTTACGACCACAACTGAGCCCAACATTTCTATTGCTAAGTGAGACATTTGTTCAGTGACTTTTGCCCCATTTTACGACTTTGCTTGCCAGATTTGCTAAGTGAAACACTGCAGTTGTTAAGTTAGTAAAACGGCTGTTAAGTGAATCTGGCTTCCCCATTGACTTTGCTTGTCAGAATGTCGCAAAAAGTGACCACGGGACACCGCAACCGTCATAAATGTGAGTCACTTGTCAAGCACCCGAATGTAAATCACGTGATGTGGGGATGCTGCAATGGGTCATAACTGTAAAAAATGATCACAGGTCACTTTTTTCAGTGCCATTGTAACTTTGAATGGTCACTAAGTGAACTTGTTCTAAGTTGAGGACTACCTATACTATTATAGTAAAGCTATGCAGGTAGGCCTTGACTTTCAACCGCAATTGAGCCCAACATTTCTGTTGCTAAGTGAGACATTTGTTAAGTGAGTTTTGCCCCATTTTACAACCTTTCTTGCCATACCTGTGAATCACTGCAGTTGTTAAGCGAGTAACACAGGTTGTTAAGCAAATCTGGATTCCCCATTGACTTTTCTTGCCAGAAGGTTGCCAAAGGGGATCACAGGACATCGCAACGGTCATAAACATGAATCAGTTGCTAAGCGTCCAAATGCTGATCACATGACCATGGGGATGCTGCAATGGTCGTAAGTGAAAATAAAAAAGAGTCACGGGTCATTTTTTTCCAGTGCCATTTGAACAGTCATTAAGTGAACTGTTGTAAGTCGAGGACCAGAAACCTAGACCTCCTGTCCCCACTCCTGCCATCTGCAACTGGGACTTCCAGGATGAAAGCATGAAATTGGCTCTGTTTGTCCTCCTGGGCAGGGGTCTCCAACCTTGGCAACAGTAAGACTTGTGGACTTTTTGGGGATGCAAGCAGCGCCTCCAAACCCTTTGGAAAACCCCGGAGACAGCTAGGAACAAACAAACGGGCTTTCTTGCCCGGCGTCTGCGGAAAAGAAACGGATCCGCCCAAGCCTTTTCCTCGCTTGGGACCTCGATCTCCAAAGAGGCTTGCAGGCGGGAGCCACTGAGGCCGGAGAGCCGCGCAGATAGCAGCCGCGCCCAGAGACATCAAAGGCTCCGGCCATTTTCGTTCTCTCCAGGCTTTTCAAGGGTTAAGGAGAGCGAGTTCTTCTCCCTAGAAAGGCCATATCGAGGAGTGAGGGGGTACTTCCGGCCCTCTTCTTCGCTTTCCCGGCGGATTCCCCTCAGAAAAAAACAAATCCAGGTCTTTGAGGCATCTCGGGAAAGAACCATTGGGAGGGGCGGGGCTAAGATTTCCCGCCTGTCTGTGAGGAGGAATCGCGCGACTGAGACGTCTTTTTTTTTCTAGTAAGGTAACAATCGTAATATAATAGTAATATCGTTAAATAATATTATGCCGAAGAATTCTGCCCTAAAGTCCTTTTCAAAGGGTAGGACTCGCCTGCTACTGTATTGAAGATACGGTGCTAGCAAACATTGCTCCTGAGGAACAGTGGTCTAAAAGTGACCATATCTGAGGAGAAACTGCGGCAGTCCTGCAGGAAAGAAAAAATCCAGAATATTGAAATGAATCGAATTTCTCAAAGACATCCAGTTTTTTTTTTAAAGTTACTTCAGGAATTGCAGAAGTATGGGGAAATATAGGTAATAGGATTGTGAGTTTGTTAGTAGGATTCACTGGGTTAGGGATTTTATGACTTTAACTGTGAATTGTATTGTGTTAGGGAGGTTCAACCAATCTCACTGTACACGTGTACTCTGACAATAAAAGTTTGAACTGAACCTGGTAGTCCTCGACTTACGACCCCACTTGAGCACTGTGAAGCTGTATAGAAGTCTAGGTGCTATTGCTATCTATAGGGTTATATTAATAGGTTAATACAGGATATGGGGTTTAAATGTTGCTTTGCCTTAGATTCAAGGTGGTAGCAAGGGGATACGAAAGTTTGCCTTGATGCTCAAAAATCAAAAAAATAAAGGGAACACAAAAATAAGTCATCCTAGATCTGAATGAATGAAATATTCTCATTAAATACTTCGTTCATTACATAGTTGAATGTGCTGAAAACAAAATCACACAAAAATTATCAATGGAAATCATATTTTGCAACCCATGGAGGTCTGGATTTGGAGTTACACTCAAAATTAAAGTGGAAAAAAACACTACAGGCTGATCCAACTTTGACGTAATGTCCTTAAAACAAGTCAAAATGAGGCTCAGTAGTGTGTGTGGCCTCCACGTGCCTGTATGACCTCCCTACAACACCTGGGCATGCTCCTGATGAGGTGGCGGATGGTCTCCTGAGGGATCTCCTCCCACCCCTGGACTAAAGCATCCCCCAACTCCTGGACAGTCTGTGGTGCAACATGGCGTTGGTGGATGGAGCGAGACATGATGTCCCAGATGTGCTCAATTGGATTCAGGTCTGGGGAACGGGCGGGCCAGTCCATAGCATCAGTGCCTTTATCTTACAGGAACTGCTGACACATTCCAGCCACATGAGGTCTAGAATTGTCGTGCATTAGGAGGAACCCAGGGCCAACCGCACCAGAATATGGTCTCACAAGGGGACTGAGGATCTCATCTTGGTACCTAATGGCAGTCAGGCTACCTCTGGCGAGCATATGGAGGGCTGTGCAGCCCCCTAAAGAAATGCCACCCCACACCATTACTAACCCACTGCCAGACCAGTCATGCTGGAGGATATTGCAGGCAGCAGAACCTTCTCCACGGCATCTCCAGACCCTGTCACATGTGCTCAGTGTGAACCCGCTTTCATCTGTGAAAAGCACAGGGCGCCAGTGGAGAATTTGCCAATCTTGGTTTGGCAAATGCCAAACGTCCTGCACGGTGTTGAGCTGTAAGCACAAACCCCACCTGTGGACGTCAGGCCCTCATACCACCCTCACAGTCTGTTTCTGACCGTTTGAGCAGCCACATGCACATTTGTGGTCCTCTGGAGGTCATTTTGCAGGGCTCTGGCAGTGCTCCTTCTGTCCCTCCTTGCACAAAGGCGGAGGTAGCAGTCCTGATGCTGGGTTGTTGCCCTCCTACGACCTCCTCCACGTGTCCTGATGTACTGGCCTGTCTCCTGGTAGCGCCTCCATGCTCTGGACACTATGCTGACAGACACAGCAAACCTTGCCACAGCTCACGTTGATGTGCTATCCTGGATGAGCTGCACTACCTGAGCCACTTGTGTGGATTGTAGACTCCGTCTCATGCTATCACTAGAGTGAAAGCACTGCCAGCATTCAAAAGTGACCAAACCATCAGCCGGAAAGCATAGGAAATGAGAAGTGGTCTGTGGTCACTTCCTGCAGAACCACTCCTTTATTGGGGATGTCTTGCTAACTGCCTATGCTTTCCACCTGTTGTCTATTCCATTTGCACAACAGCATGTGAAATTGATTATCAATAAGTGTTGCTACCGAAGTGGACAGTTTGATTTCACAGAAGTGTGATTGACTTGGAGTTACATTGTGTTGTTTAAGTGTTCCTTTTATTTTTTTTGAGCGGTGTAGCATATGCCAGAGCCCCTGTTACAAGGAAAAAAATATTCAATCTATTTGAGATGCACTCTCTCAGCAGACTGTCTGCATCAGTGGTCGCCAGCTGGTGGGTTGTGAGAAAATTTTGGTGATCCGTAGAGAAATATCATCCCAGAGCACCCCCCCCCCACAAAGCAATTTATCCAGGCTGCACAGGAACACAAGGCTGCACCGCCCACATGGCTCAGGGGAACCCTCCCCGCCCACTCACTCCTTACCTGGCAAACTTGCCTACTAAGTTGCTATTTTTCCTTTTTTTTTTTCCCCCGACCATCAGCTGTTCTGCTGTGCCAGGAGATTTAGATTAGCTAGAAAGTTGGACATTATTGGATTAACCTTCCTTAGAACTGAAGGGATATTATTCAGTGGAGACTCAGGTAGCCAATGGAAGAAAGATAGATCTGTGATTCTGTGAGCAACTCAATTTGCCTGCCTGCTTTGCCTGCTTTGGGTAAAAGTTGCTCTTTTTTTAAATAAAAAAATCTAAATTTACATAAATATTTATAATATTTACATACAAGCCATGCCCAGCCAGTCACATGATCACCAAGCCACACCCACAGAACCGGTTAAGAAATTTGAATCCCTTCCCTCTCCCTTCCGCAACATCAGCAAGCCACCGTCAGTCAAAATTCGTATTAGCGGCCCCCAGGATTGCCTTGATATTGCACTAAGTTCATGAACTATACTAGAGAGGAGGAAATGAGAGGCATGATGTCAGGGTAGTCTTAAGTTGAATGAGGCAACGGTTGCCAAGCCATATGTTTCAGTTTTGTTTCGACCATTACAACAGTCACCCAGTTTCGTGAACACCAATTCTCATCCAATTGTTATTTGTTTATTTCTCATGTGCTCTTTTAAGTTTGAACTTAACTGTGTATTATTTTAACTGTAATATTTAATGGCATCAAATAGTTTGATAACTGTGATTTCTTGTTTTGTTTTAGAGTCAAATGAAATAAACCCATAATGGATGAAAAAAAGCAAAGGAATATTTTGCATTTCTTTAGCAATATAAAAGATAATGTTACTAATGATAATAGTAACAACAATATGTGTACTTCACTTAACTGTGAGCTGATCAATGAATCAGAGCCTCCACAATCCTCATCAGGCACCATTAGGAAGAACATTCGAACTCGAGGTGGAGAGAAAAAAAAACTAAAAGTATCAAGAAAATATGATTCAAACTACTTGAAATTTGGATTTATTCAAGAACCTGGTAGTGAGCTGGATCCACGACCGCTTTGTGTTGTGTGTTCTGAGAGTTTAGTAAATGATGCCATGACACCTTTGAAACTCAAAAAACACTTCCAATTAAAGCACCCAGATTTAGCTAAGAAACCGCTTGAATATTTTCAAAGAATGCATGAAAATATGCAAAAGCAAATAATTCCTTTAACAAAAATGACTGTTGAAGATAAGTCCTTACTAAAGGCGTCTTATCTGACAGCACTTCAGATCGCAAAAAATAAAAAGTCGTATATGATTGCAGAAGAATTAATTAAGCCTTGCATGTTACAAGCCTGTGAAGAGGTTTTGGGAAAGCAGGCTGTCCAGAAACTGAAAATAATTCCTATGTCTGCTAACACTGACAAGCACAGAATTGAAGACATGGCTGAAGATATTGAAAATCAAGTTATAGAAATGGTGAAAAATTCACCATTTTATTCAATTCAACTTGATGAATCAACAGACATAAGTAACAAGGTTCTTCTCCTTTGTTTTGTGAGGGTTGAGTGTGAAGGAGAGTTACAGGAAGAACTACTTTGCTCACTCAACTTGCCGGGTAGAACAACTAGCTCTGAGATTTTTGAAGCACTTAATAGTTATTTCCTGGAACATGGAATTGAATGGAAAAAATGTATTGGGATATGTACAGACGGTGCCACAAATATGACTGGACATCTTTCAGAAATTGTTGCAAAGGTGAAAAATGTTGGTCACCCAGACATTTTGTCTACACACTGCATTATACATTGTGAACAACTTGTGGCAAAAAAAATGTCCCCAGAATTACACGAAGTATTATTAGATGTTATTAAAATTATAAATGAAATGCAACACAAAGCACTCAATTCTCGAATGTTTGAGGAACTTTTTGAAGAAATAGGTTCTGAGTGTACTCACCTTCACACTGAGGTGAGATGGCTGTTGAGGGGCAAAATACTAACCCGACTGTTTGCCCTACGCAAAGAAGTCAAATCATTTTTCCAGCAGCAAAATAATCTGAAATTTCAAAAACTCTTGTCCAATGATGAGTGGGTAGCCAAGCTTGCATACCTGGCAGATATTTTTTCGCAGTTAAGTGATCTAAACATATCTTTGCAAGGACAGCTTAAGGATATATTCACACTACGAGATAAAATGGATGCGTTTCAAAAGAAAATATTACTGTGGCAAATGCGGTTGGCTGAAGAAGATCTGCAGATGTTCTCAAATTTTGATGACTATATGAGAGAGAAAGATGTCAACCAGCAGGTGGTAACCATTGTTCAACAGCACTTGCAATCACTCACAGAATCTTTTGGTCATTATTACCCAAAGAAAGAAGATCCCAGACATGGCAATATGTGGATAGTAGATCCATTTGCAGCAAAAATTGAAGATTGCAATTTAAGCATGAATGAAAAAGAAAGTCTCATTGACCTATTATCCAATGACCATCTCAAAGCTAAATTCCAGTCACCCATATCAAAACCTCATTTTTGGCTCTCTGTAAAAAGTGAATACCCATTGCTGAGTGAAAAAGCAATGAAAATTTTGATTCAATTTTCAACGACATATTTATGTGAAAAGACATTTTCATCTCTCACAGCAATTAAAACTCAGTACAGTTCTTGGCTTGAAATAAAAATGGCTCTCCGTCTTGTAGTAACATCATTGGAGCCAAAAATCCATAAACTTATTTTAAACAAGCAGGAACAAATATCATACTAAAATGTGTAATACTTAAATAAGCTTCAATTGTTTTGTAATAATTAACTTTAATAATTTTGTTACAATTAAACAACCTTTAAAGATTTTGTTATGATTAAATAAGCATTTACTATTTTGTCATAAATAAGCATTTATAATTTTATATTAAATAGGTGCATTTCATATTAATAAAATGGAAGTTCTCTGATCATTATTTTACAAATGTATCTTTTTAAAACAATCATTAGTGATCCACAGGATTTAAAATTATGAATTTAGTGGTGTGAAAGATTGGCAACCACTGACGTTGAGGACTCCAATCCATCTTAGCATATATTATTTACTCTATCTGAGCTGGAGGCAGATGTTGGTTCCACCAGAAGAAAAAGATGTCTCAACAATTTGTACAGAAAAAATAATAACCTTTATTGTCATTTTTTTATTGTGAGCACAGTGGCATACATTAAAAATGAAATTCTGTTGCCTCATCTCAAAAGAAGGTATATATCTACCTATACACATAACATACATATACACATAACATATAGAGAGAGGGGATGGAGAGCGCAAAATTATCATACTTCCAGCAGATAAAGGTAATGCCACAGTACTAATGAAAAAAAAAGACTACAAAATAAAACTGGCAGACCTACTACAAAACTCTACATACCCATAAACACTGACCCAACCACATATCTAGAAAAAATAACCAAGAAGAAAATCATAACCAGCAACATTAGCAAAGAGATCCAACAGAAGATCATCCCAAGAGAAAAATCTTCCAGATGCCCCAAATTATACGGCCTCCCCAAAATACACAAAGAAGGCATACCTCTTAAGACCCACAGCTCCATAGGAGCACCACTACAAAATCTGGCCAAATACCTAGCAAAACAGCTACAGCCCCATGCTGAAGCAGCAGCTTCACATGTACAAAACACCTACCGCTTCTTAGAAATGATCAAAAATCTACACGTGGAACAAAGAGACCTGCTAGTAAGTTTTGATGTGGTTTCACTATTCACCCAAGTCCCAGTGAAAGAAACCCTACAAATCATCAAAAACAAATACAAACCACCCAAGCACCTCATGGAACTAACAGAACACTGCTTAACCAACACATATTTCATATACAAAGGACAAAGATACAAGCAGATCGAAGGAGCCCCCATGAGATCACCACTGTCACCTGTTATTGCAAATCTGTTCATGGAAGAATTCGAAACCAGAGCCCTGGCAAATGCCACTCACAAATCCAAACTATGGCTAAGATACATTGATGACACATTTGTTATTTGGCCCCATGGAAAAGAAAACCCAAATAATTTCCTAACACAACAATACACCCCCCAAAATCAAATTCACCATGGAAACGGAAACAAACTACCATTCCTAGATCTACTAATCTACAAAAAACATGGCACACTAGGACACACCATATACCAGAAGAAAACACACATCAACTGCTACCTAAACGCTCAATACCACCACCACCCAGCACAAATAAACTCCTTAGCCAAAACACTAATTACCAGAACCAAACGCCTGGCAGACAAGGCACATGTTATGTCCTGAGGACTCAAGGAGTTCTCACTCAGGTCCACTCACTTTGTGTGGGCGTTATTCCCCCATTCCCATTGGTTGGTTCTCCCCAGCAGCCAGCTATAAAAGCAGGCTGCGGGGTCCAACTGGCTGCTGATTGCTGCGAGCCAGTTCCAGGCTTGGCAAGCACGGTCAGCCCTTTATTTGTAAAATAAAGTACTGTTGCACTCATGCTCTGGTTCAGCCTCTCATTGCTCAAACTTAACAGCACACATAAAGACTGAACTATAAACCCTGACCAAAATACTGATAGCTAATGGCTTCCACAAAAACAAAATCACGGACCTGATCCACAAAAACACACTGAAATACAATAGAGACCCAGAAAATGAACAAACCTATGGAACAGCTGTCCTGCCCTACATAAGAGGAACAAAAGACAAAATCAGCAAAATACTATGCAGGCATCACATCAAGACTGCCTTCAAAATGGACAAAAAAATAGCAGCTATCCTAAGAAACCCCAAAGACCGAGAAAACCAAGGCATATATGAAGTACCCTGCACATCATGCCCTGCCATACATAGGACAAACCAGCAGAAGGATAAGTACCCTCCTTGAAGAACATGAGAATGCAATAAAAAAGCTGGAACACACTTCCTCACTAGTCCAACATACGAAAGCCACAGGTCATAGCATTGACTTCAATGGCACCAAAACCCTAGCTACTATAGAAAACCCAGGCTACAGAATCATCAGAGAAACCATAGAAATTGATAAAAGACCTAATAGTATGAATAGAATAGATGACTCCACCAGACTATCAATCATCTAGAAGCCTGCACTCACAAACAAAAAAATCTCTATACCATAATCCAGGCAAGCACCTGGACACAAACAAACCCCTCCTAATACCTCCAGCCCAAACACACCCCAGCCAGCTACCCCAATAACACCTAGCTTCCTAATAAATATCGGCCATTTACAAGAAACCAAGCTGCACTAAGAAACCCCAATGCACAAAACACAACGTTGCCAACCAATCAAGAACACAGCAACTCGAAGACCAATAAAAACTGACCTAGACTCCCAGCCAATCAAGATGAGGAAAAAGCCATTCAAATAAAGCAGAAAGCCAGCACCAAATTCAAACAAAAAATGGCTGCTAAGCCTGACACACAGGATTAAAAAGAACCCAATAAACAAGCCTGAGGATGGCAGATGAGATTCTGCTGAAACGGTACTATTAAAAAAGCACAAATATTAAGGCATGAGAAAATACCTGAAGAAACCTAAATACCATACATATAAATTCCCGCGAAAACATAAGAAAACACACACACGTGTATGTATGTATTTATATACACTGCTCAAAAAAATAAAGGGAACACTTAAACAACACAATGTAACTCCAAGTCAATTACACTTCTGTGAAATCAAACTGTCCACTTAGATAGCAACACAAACAGATCCCCTGATACCTCCAGCTCAAACACACCCCAACCAGGCACCCAGATGAAACTTAGCTTCCTAACAAATGATAGCCGTCCATTTACTTGGAGCCAAGCTACACTAAAAGCCTCCAATACAGGAACACAATGTTGCCAGGCAATCAAGACACAAAAAAGCCACAAAACAGACAGAAGATATTAGAAACACCAATCAAGCAGAACACAGCAAACTCCCAGACCAATAAACACAGACCAAGACTCCCAACCAATCAGGATGAAGAAAAAACCATTCTGGCACAGCAGTAGGCTAGCCCCAAATTTAAAACTGAAACAACTGTAAAAGTCTGACTCACAGACGAACACAATACAGAAACCTGATGATGGCAGATGAGATTCTGCCGAAATGTTGCTACAACTTTAAAAGCACAACTATAATGACGTGGGAAAATACCCGAACAAAGCTGAATACCATACATGTGTGTGTGTGTGTGTGTGTGTGTGTGTGTGTGTGTATACATGTGTGTGTGTGTATGTATATGTACATACACTGATCTCTTGTCTATTTTGCATACATAAGGGAAAGAGGAAACTTAAATATTCACAAGGTTGATACTATATGGAACAAAACTGACAATCCAGATGTTCTGCTTCAGACAAGTCTCCAGAAGGCAACAAGGATAAAAAATGTGAAGAGGATATATAGCGTCCCAGACAGTACTGCTGACCTGTACCATCATCCTCTGGGTCAGACAAAGGGGACAGAAGGATAGTTCTTTTTTTGCAGCTATTAATATCTGGGAAAGTATTGAATAAAATCCTTTTAAGATTGAAGCTACTTATGTAATCCTCTTGTCAGGTGACTTACATGTTTGATTATGCTGGGAAAGCCCTATAAATGGTATCCCTGGGCAGGGATTTAGTTGATTCCTCCTTGCCTTTGAACCTTATGCATCCACATAGATGAAAATTCCCTGCATTGGAAGAACAGTGAAGAAGAAAGGGAAATTTGAAGTTTTCCCCTGGCAAAGGAGGCATTGTCATGTACCACCAACAGTCTGTCCACTCCATAAATGGGGATAGATAATGTTTTCAGAAAACAAAATTTTTCCGTAAGAGGAGCTCTAAAAGCAAGGAATTGAGGGATTGAAAGAATTCAAGAAAAAAGTTACTGACAGGCTGACTCTGTAAAACGGCTTAGAGGGTGCTGCAAAGCACTATATAAGCAGTAAGTGCTAATATTATTGCTAATTAAGAATTATTTTTATAATCTCACCTGATGACTTCGCTTCTTCATCTGCTTCATGCCGCCTTCCGCCAGGGTGATTTCCTGGGAGCTAGTCTTTGCTCTACCTTGCCATACTTGGCCCTCGAACTCAGGGCAGGATGGCCACGGACCGCTGCAGGATTATCAAATCCAACACCTGATGTTTTGTGTGGCCTTGGCTCAGCCACTGATCATAAAGATGGTGGAGTTGACTGCATATTTCTTGGGAGTCCCTCTATCCCCTCGTAACAGTTCTCTGAAAGGGCAACGATGGACAATGCAATGTGTGGCTGCTGCTTTCAGAATGTCCTGCCGGGTTCATAGTGCTTGCCCAACCAAAGGCTCTTCTGAATCTGCAAACCAACTTTCATTGATGGGAGCAGAGTAGAACGTGCATCCCATGGCATGAGATTGTAAGCAAAAATTTTATTTTGCGGAAAAAGTGGCACACGAAGATCTCTCTCAAAGCGTTTATCCCACCAGTGTCCACCGGTGGGTTTCATAGAGCAGGGGTCACGAACCTTTTGTAGCTCAGGTACGACCAAACTCATAATTTTAAATCCTGCAGACCACTAATATGAACGTTGAGTGACAGTGGTGCGCTGACATTGATGGGAGAGAGAGAGAGATCCGATCTAACCTTGGAGGGCTGGTGGTGATATCCTCCCCGCCCCTCTCTTTGTCTCTCTCTCTCTCACACACACACAGGTCCCTCAGACGCCCCCACCCCCTTCAAGGCAGCCACATTCCTAACCTCTTTTCAGCTCCGTTATCAGGGAGAGAGAGAGGATATCCTGCGATCCCAAATAAAGAACAATAGATCAGTAGGAAAATGGGGTGTGGGGTTTTCCTGCAGACTTTGGGGGATTTTCCCAGGGTCTCTGCGGAAAAACAGAAGCAGCTTGGATTAATTACTTTGGGGGGTGCTTTGGGGGTGACATTTCTCTGTGGACCACCAAAATTTTCTCGCAGATCACCAGCGGTCCCTGGCCCACTGGTTGGTGATTACTGTCATAGAGCATTTCCTATAGTTTACAAGTCAGAGTCAGAAGGTATTTCCTCATCTCCCTTTACAGTAATCCCTTCCTGTTTTACGCTGTAGAAAGTTAGCACCCAGCCCTCTCCTAGAAGAATGAAATATTCTAGAAAATATTAAAAGGGCAGAATATTACATTTCCCTGGATGAGAAGGAAGCATATCTTTAAAGCAGTTTCCTGCAGCTTCCTGCCCCCCTTCAGCTCCAGGTTGATGGGATTAAGACATGGCCCTCAGGAAATGATAGGCATGATATGGCACCTGGGCAGATTGCATTAGTCAGCAGGATTCAACCACAAACTTAGCACACAGACAACCTACAAAGCTAGCTATGACCTCTGACAGCAACCAATCAGGATACTCTTCCTGTGCCCCAGGAAGTTCAAACCCAGAGAGGGCATAAAACCCAGGGTCTCTCAGCGTCTCTTCCCTTTTCTCTCAGGAGCTCCAAGGCAGGTGGTCGTGTTCGTCAATAAACCTTCTTTCCAAGCAACTTCCATGAATCCAGTGTCTTTTTCCCATTTGGAACGGAACCCAGAAGGATATTTCTTCCAACACTTTCTTGCCACAGTTGTTAAGTGAATAACAGCAGTTAGTAATAAAGTTAAGTGAATCTAGTTTCCCCATTGATTTTGCTTGTCAGGTGTTCTGACCCAAACCATGTTCCAAGGAAACAAACATGAAACAGAGGTAACAGCAAAACCTTTTTAATGATTCTTTACAAAGTCCTTCATGGTTAAAAGGCTGTTTCAAATTAATTATCTCTGATAAGAACAAGCCTTGCCAAGGTTGTGCAAAGCTGCCAAGAACACTAGATAAAAGTTACTAAGAAATATTTCAAACACAAAGAGTCTCCAAACACCAACCAAGACATTCCGAACATCCACAAGGTTTTAGTGCAAAAACTTCATTGCTTCCTGCAAAGAACTCCAGTTTCTCAGCTGGCTTTTATCTCTTGAGGGAAGGGCCATTACCTTGCAGCCTTACTCCCAAGTCGCCCATGCTGATGCAGCTGCTCTTTCCTTCGAGCAATCTGCATGCACGCGCACTGGGCACAGGCTCCTGGAGGACCTCTTCATCACTGCCGCCAGCCTCCACAATCTCCAAAGGCAGCACTCCACTCCCTGATGGTCCTGGCCCCATCCCTGCATCACACACAGGCCCCTCATCTGTGTCCTTGCTCTCCGAGACCTCAGCCATCCGCACCTGCTGTCGGCAAACCACAACACCAGGTCACAAAAAGTGATCATATGACCTCAGGACACTACACCTGGCATAAATATATGCCAGTTGTCAAGCAACCAAATTTTGATCACATGACCATAGGGATGTTGTAATGTTTGTTTGAAAAACAGTCAAAATCACTTTTTTCAGTGCCATTGTAAACATGATCACTAAATGAATGATTGTAACTTGAGAACTACCTGTAAATCCTGATTCTCATGGCAACACGAAGCCACAATGGAATTTACTAATATGTGGTTTTGTATCGTATAAGAACGCATCCAGTAATGCCTTACTTGGTAAATCATGCTTAAAGGAACTCAGGGCACGGAGAAATTCTGAAGAATATTTACCAAAATCAACATTTAACATTTAAGGTAGAACAACAGAGTTGGAAGGGACCTTCTATCTAATCTAACACCTGCCCAAGCAGGAAACCCTATACCATCTCAGACAAATGGTTGTCTAATCTTCTTGAAAATCTCCAATGTTGGAGCACCCACAACCTCTGGAGGTAAGCCGTTCCACTGATTGAATTGTTCTGTCAGATAATGTCTCCTTATTTCTAAGGAGGGTCTCCCCTTATGTTTCCATCCGTTACTACTACTTCTACCCTCAGGTTGAACCCCCTTTTCTTTATGGAGAGGGTTAGGGCAATTGAGAAAATGCGGATGTTGGCAAAGAACCTGTCTCGCCTAAAGTGAACCCGACATCGCAGGACTCTGAAACTTCCCACTTCAACTGCTTTTGTGATATTTGGAATATTCTGGAAGGAGAAGGTTTGAAGGGGTGGAGCTAACAGTTACTCCCTTCTTGTGGAGAACATATAATGTAGAAAAACAATGCTGTACTTCTAGTAAAACAGTCCAGTAATCCCATATGACTCTCCCCAAGAGGACTTTTCCAGTTTTTGTACTGAAGATACTAAGAAACAGTTTTATTGAGGAACATCCCCTGATCTGAGGGGATAAAAGATGGTAGCTGTGGCATCCAGTGTGTAAAGATGTAGGAGAGCAAACAGGAGATCTTGAAGGAGGAAACAAAAAATACTGAAGGAAATCATGTTGCCAAATGAAAAAAATGCCAAATAACCAAGTTTGAAAACAAAATTTCCCTCAGGAAACAGAAAACCGAAGAAATTGAGATGGCAATTTCCCCTCAGTGAGCAAAATATAGGAGCAGTTTAATTAAGTAATTTGATAAGAAACATCCATATGAGGGGAAATACAGTTAAAAATGAACTTCATAAAGTATGAAATTAAGACAAGATTAAACCGAAAGATATATTTTTTAAAGAGTCCTAGACCATCTACACAAAATGCATCCATGTTTTCTTCGAAATAACCACAAATGGGTGCGTGGCAAATTTGATTTCCATTGCGGAGAACTGAACTATATACCTTTCTTAGTTTCCAGAAAGTTTACTATGAAAGCAAAACTAAACGGATACTTCTGAAAGCAAGATAGAACCCAGTGTAAATAAATCTCAATGGAAGACCAAAGAAGCCACCGTATTGACCAGGGATAGTCAACATTTTTATACCTACCGCCCACTTTTGTACCTGTTAGTAGTAAAGTTTTCTCTAACCACCCAGTAATGGTGATTTATAAAGTAGGGGACAAAACCCCTACCGCCCACCATGAAAACTGGACCACCCACTAGTGGGCGGTAGGTACCAGGTTGACTACCATTGGTATTGACTGAAGAGATTGATGACAATCATAGCATTTTCTTATGTTACGAAGTGCTTTGCTGTCAGAAAGACCTACTTTGTTCTGTTCTTGATCTCCTTCACTGGATCCTCAGACCCTAATACCTTGTGAGGCTTTTTTATGTCACTTTTTTTTTCAGAGGTTTTATATATCTCAATCAGGTTCCATGCCCTGCTGCCTTTTTCTAATTATTTCTTTTAACATTCTCAAACATTTCATCCCTTTTCAGAGGGGTTCAAGACTCAATCACTCCTACAGTGCTCGACTGGACGGGGCGTTGGTTCTTACCTGATACGCTTCTTTTCATGGAGCTGTCGAGAGCGTCCAGGTTGGGAGGAGCTCCAGTCTCGGCTCTCACAGGCTGAGCTTGAAATTGAGGAACGCCCCTCACCATCACGTGGTCCTCGGGCGCTCCCCAGGTTTTTGCGCAGACGAGAAGGAAGGTCCTGTTCTCATCACACTCAGGAAAAAAAAATATATTAGATTGCTCGGTCGAACAGCCAGGTTTCCCACCAGACGGCCTATGGGTGGGGCTGGACGCTCTCGACAGCTCCATGAAAAGAAGCGTATCAGGTAAGAACCAACGCCCCTTTTCCATTGAGCTGTCTCGAGCGTCCAGGTTGGGACATACCAAAGCTTGGCTAGTCCTGCGGGTGGGGCCCCGTCTGGTATAGAATCTCTCCTGGGACCCTGAAGACCCGCTGGAAGGCATGCCCAACAGGAGGAACCCCTGGAGGTTGGAATGTCTCAACAAGGGGCCTAAAGAGGAGGTGGAGCTGTCCAGAAGGCAGTCCCGCCAAAGAGGCCAACAGATGTGCACTGGAACCGTGATTCAAGAGACTGGGAAGATCGACCCGTGTTGGGAATTCCCCTGGGAGAACTCTGGGACAGAGAGGAGGAGGGGAGGCGCAGAGGAGCCCTAAAACTAGAGACCGGGGGAACACGGCAATGGGCTACCTCCATGACCCGGGAGAGAAGGAGGGGCCCCTCTGCTAGGATCAGGAAGGCCCCGGGGAACCAATTGCCTGGACGTAGCGAGTTCCCGGAACAGCGGCCTGCCCTGGGGGGAGCCAGGTTCGGTTCCGCCCAACGGCGAGGCGGACGACTTTGCTCAAGGACCCAGCTGGCCGAGGGCCGCCTTGTCTGGGGATAAAAGTAGTAGTGAAGGCTAGAGATCTGTGTGAGGACCGGGAGCGCAAGGAGGGACCCCAGCTAGCATTGGATGGGGGTAGATGTGTTGCCGACCAGTTGCCCAGGGCAGGGTGAGGAGGACAAGAGTGCTCCTGGGGTAGGAGCCTGTTGCAAGCAGGGGTTAAAGGTCGGAGTAGAGATTGGCCTTCTCGCACTCCTTCCTCTCTCCTTTTTTTTTTTTTTTTTTTAAAAGCAAGCGCCTGGGGACGACTGCATTATCGGGAGCGACGGAACGAATCTCTCCCGGATCCCCGGGAGGGCTTCCTGGAAGAGTTACCTCCGGACCCATCCGGCTCTGCTCAGTAGGGAGATCTGTAGGGAGAGGATCGGTAGTATCTGGAAAAGGAGGAGGAATGGGAAGAACCCTGGCGAGGAGAGGGAGAGGAACCTCTGAAGTCAGACCTCCTAGAGAGGGAAGGGAGGTACTTGCGCTTGTTCCAGGTCTCGGCCAGGAATGGGTCGAGAACCGGTCCAAATAGCTTCCCCCCAGAGATGGGGGCTGATGCTAGCTTAGCCTTGTTTTTAACGTCCGCTTGCCAGTGGCAGAGCCAGAGTAGACGGCGGGCGGTGACCTGGGACGAAATGGCCCTGGTGGAGAACTTTGCCGCCTGGAAGGTGGCGTCTGCCGAGAACTCGGCCGCGGCCAGGATCTTGGCAATGTCCTGGTGCGCCCTGAGATTGGCTGCGGGAACATGCTGCTTGAGCTGCTGGAGCCACTTGATGGAAGACCTGGTGAAAAAAGACGCGGCAGTGGAAGCCCTGACTGCCCAGGCGTCAGAGAGGTGAGCGCGGCACAGGGCCAGTTCAGCTCGCTTGTCCTCGGGCTGGAGAGCATCGAGTGAGTCGCTGGGGGTAGAACGGGAAGCCAGGCCTACCACGGGCTCGTCCACGGGGAGGGGATCGAGCAAGGTGGAGAACTGCGGTTCCAGGTTAAAAAACCGCTTGTCCTGGGCGTTGGGGGGGGGAGGGGGCCCCGAGGAGGCCAGCTGCCTAGAGACCATGCCTGAGAATATGGGCGGGACAGGGATCACCTCAGTTTCCACCACGGGCTGAGAGAAGAGAGAGTCGGGAGGAACCCCTGCCGCCGCTGGGTTGGGTGGGGGAGGGGGGTTCAGGCCTGAGGTAGTCCTGGCTTTGAATAGGAGGGACCTAAATAGGTGCGGTTTAAAGAGCCCTAAAAACGCGGGCTGGCCTGGAGAGAGGCCCTCGTCATCCGACATGTCCCCCTCTAGGGGGCCTGTTCCCGAAAAGAGTTCGCTGCCTATGAGGGACCCCATGTCAAGGTCCTGCTCGTCCCCAAAGAGGGAAGGGTCCCCGGGTTCTCGGGCCTCCATCCCCTCCATCTCCAAAGGTAAGGTTAAGTCCCCTTGGGGAGTTGCCTGACCATGCGAGGCCGCTGATCCTAGGGCCTCGGGGGTCGCAGGCCGAGGAGCCAGACCGGCCAGCTGCTGCATCTGTTGCGCTACCCTTTGCCGGATGGCCAGCTCCATAGCCTGCATCAGGTTTTCGGGTATTTCCGCCATGGGGGGTGGGTGAGACTCCTCCGGGCGCAGTTCTACAGCAGTGGTGGGCAAGGTGACCTCAGGGACCTGTCCAGGCTGTGGGGAAGAAGCAGAAGCAGGAGAGGAGGGGAGAGGAGGATGGGTGGAGGTTGATGGAGCGGAAGGGTCCCGGGGCACAGAGCTTGACTCATGAGAGCGTCTGTCAATCTCCCTTTCGAGGGCCCTGTGTCGCCTGAGGGCATCCCTTTGGGAAGCTTTGGATGGTTCCTGTGCCTGTTTGCGCAGGTGGTGGGATTTAGCCTTGGCCTTCAGAGAAGTGCCACGAGAGGTATTGTCGTCTGCCATCTGGAGAGGAGAGAAGAAAAAAAGGGAAAAAATTTTCTGGTAAATGCGAGGCGGTTAACGGGTCTGGGTACCGCCTAAGCAGAGGCTGGAACTCCCAGTGCTCGTATTGCACCCCCTTTTTTGTCAAGGCAACCGAAATGTTCTGCAACGTGTTGGGAAGTAGGGCCTAGCCCGGGGGCCAATCAGCCAGAATAAATGCCAAGCTGTCCCTGCCGGGCGAACCGGGGAAGGGACATGGCAAGCAACTAACTCCTTAGTTGGGGAGAGACTATGAGCCAGAGATTCTTGTGTCTAGGGAAGACCAAAGCAGGACTGCAAGGTATTTGAGCAGTCCCAGGATCTGCCCAGGAGTCAGGGAAACAATGCGGCCTACTGGTAGGCCTCTGATAAAAACCAATGACCCTGGGGCCGCAGGCAGAAGGGAATAATGTAAGCTGAAACCAGGTCTGGATGCGGCCTACGTGGAGGCCGGGAATCCCAGCGCACGTTCCACGCCCCCCTTTTAGTCAAAAAATTTTTTTCTGTTTAAAATAGAGGTTTGGTACGAACCAGGGCCTAGCCCAGAGACCAATCAGCCAGAAGGTGAACGCCAGGCAGCTACCCCTGCCGGACGGACCGGGGAAGGGGTGGGGGGGGCAGAGCTGCTACTTCGCCTGCTGGGGAAAAGCTGCAGGGCCAACGGGCCCTATTTCTGCAGGAGGCCTGTCGGTAGAATGAAAGACAGGCTGAGACGTGGGAGTCCCAGGCTGCCTAATGGTCAGTTAAGGCTGCGGCCTGTAAAAGGGCCTCTAGTAATGGCGGACGGCCATGCGGCCACTCACAAGATGGCGGCCGTTCCGGGGCACGCCCAAGATGGCGGACGCCACAGGGGGCCCAAGATGGAGGCCGCAAGTAACGGAGGCAGCCCCAGCGGCGGTAAACTCCCAGGGAAAAGTAGAGAAATCGACCCTTTGGGAGAACCAGGGAAGCGTTCCCTGGGCTAGATGGCGTTCGCGGGGGGGAACGGCGGCTAAAACGAGGAGAGGCAGGCAGAAACGAAGCGGCCTCGCGCGGAGCGATTAGGCGGCAAACGAAGCGGTGGGGGGGGGCAGCGCTCGAAGCGCTCGTTTTCTCCCCTTAAGGAAACAGTTCGGATGTTAAAAACACTCCCTGGGGAGTTCAAACCTGAGGTCCTGCGCTGCCTGCCGGTGATCCACTAGAAAGCGATGAGAAGAAGAGGCCTAGAATGCTGAACGACCGGAGCAAGAGAAAAACAGCCTGTTTGCCACGAGGCTGAGCAAAAAACTGGGGAGCGCCCGAGGACCACGTGATGGTGAGGGGCGTTCCTCAATTTCAAGCTCAGCCTGTGAGAGCCGAGACTGGAGCTCCTCCCAACCTGGACGCTCGAGACAGCTCAATGGAAAATTTTGTGTTCCATTTCTTCAATCTCAAAAATATCTGTGGTTTCCTCACTTACAGTATTCGTTCCCTTTTCATTATATCCTTCACTCTTTGCATTCCATGTAGGAGTTTCATCCCATTTTGTATTGGCTCATATTCACCTCCATGCATTGAAATGTAACATTCTGCTTATTTACTGTATACTTTGTCCATCTTTAGAGACCCTGAAATTGATCATATAACTTTATCCCTGTATTTGCATTCAATATCTATCTTTCATACCCTTACCTGCCCCACCATTTACTTGACATCATGTTATTTGGGGGGGGGGAATAAGGTTGCCCCTTCTCCCCCATTCATTTAAGTTTCTCAGATCAGGCTTTCACAGCACCATTCAGACGTTCAATCCTAATTCTTGGGAGAGGTAGCATATTACTAAAATAAACAAGAATATTTGTGGCTCTGGGCTGAAATGAGGGATCCTTGATGCTTTTGAGCTTGGTTGTTTTCTTGCAAATGGTTCATTACCCAAACTAGGTAACATCATCAGTGCTAGTCTGCACGAAAACAACCAAGCTTGGAGTGGACCAAGGTAGAATATTATTGCCTGTATGCATGTCACAACTGAAGACTCAAAACTATATTGTACATTTATCAACTTGGTTACCACTTCAATCACCTAAGTAAAGTAGGTGAGATCAATAACTTCCTACTACTGATATGTAGTCTGTTGTTTGTATCCAGTATTATTTCTCTTTCTAATCCATATCTTTCAACCTAGGGTTATAGTTTTACATGAAACTCTTTCCACCCTGTATTCTTAATAATGCCCTTTATGGCAAGCTGATCATTTTGAGTATACTGTAGCTCTTTTAATATTTTTATAGGACTCCCTCCTATGGGAATTCTTTATGAGACATAAGAGTACTGGAGAAAATACTTGATCAAATCCCTAATATTTCATTATGAAACCTTTATTATGAGAATTCTGAGGGCCTCAATTTATTACTTTACAAATTCAGAGTATACAGTAGCATTGATACCCAAAGCAAATGACTGATAGGAGTTGCCCTTTCACAAACGGATGGCAACGCAGAAATGACCAAATTCAAAGGAAAACAAAATTAACCACAAAGCCAGGTGGTTAAATCGTTCACCCAAACAATTTCTGTCTTATCACAATATTTACCATCAATATCTAGTTGAATTGACATTTTTTCTGGAAAAGTAGAATGATACATCGAACTGAGCTATAACTATATATATATATATATATATATTTTAAATTTGATCATTAAACTTGATAATTTGAAACCAAAGAAAACTGTAGAATGGGCTGGAGAATGAGGACAAATGGAAGGAAATTAAAAGCGATATGATGCAAGCAAGGAAAAAACTGAAAGAGGAAAGCAAGATTAAATTTTAAGCTGCAGAATGTGATCAGTTTGTCAGTAAGGTCTTCCTTGATTCACTGACTTTTTAAAGCGTGTAAGCCAAAAGTTGAGTTGTAAAGGAATTCCTCTTTCAATTTTCACTTGAAAGCACTCATGGTGTTCCATTTGCCTCAGTCATTGCAACAGAAAGAATAAGACAGTGCAGTCCAATAATTTTAATTCTTCCTTGATCAACTTTCCCATCCTCCACAGCATTTTAAATCATGTACACCACCCAGAATTCTTTACCAACAGTAGTAAGTAAGATTTACAAAGGCTTATTTGGGGAAAGCTGCATTTGAAAAACTTGCCTCACAAGCAAAAATCAAACAGGGTGGTTTTTTTTAAAAAAGATAATTCCACATTTCTCTTCTAGAGCTTTGGGAACTTGAATTAAAAGCAAGTCTTGGACAAAAATAAGCAGGCAGCACAACACTGATATATTAAAAATGACTGTGTAAAGCAGGGGACTGTGGCCTGTTTAGAACCGGGATAAACAAGTGGTGAGATGCGTGCTGAGCTTCATTCATGCGAGTGGCAGGCAGTTGCGCTCACATGTATAACTCTACTTGCATGAGTGGCAGGCACCTGTGCTTGACTGCAAAGCTCCACTTGCACAAATGGAGGAGCTGTGTGCATGCCTGCCACTTGCATGGAATTATACCCTTTTACCACCCCCACCCCGCAATGCTGGGCAAAGATGAAAAAGTTGGGGACCACTGCTGTAAAGTCACAATAAAGGTAAAGGTTCCCATCACACATACGTGCTAGTAGTTTCCGGCTCTTGGGGGGGGGGGGGGGCTCATCTCCATTACAAAGCCGAAGAGCCAGCGCTGTCTGAAGACGTCTCCGTGGTCATGGGGTCAGCATGACTAAATGCCAAAGGCGCACCGAACGCTGTTACCTTCCCACCAAAGTGGTCCCTATTTTTCTACTTGCATTTTTTAACATGCTTTCGAACTGCTAGGTTGGCAGAAGCTGGGACAAGTAACGGGAGCTCACTCCATTACACGACGCTAGGGATTTGAACTGCCGAACTTTCCAATCGACAAGCTCAGCGTCACAATATGGAGATATTAAAAAACATGGGAGATATTTTTTTAAAAACCCACCACTGCCCAACAAATCAGATATAGTTTTAACTATAATGATGGGGATTTTTTTGGCCAAAGTTAATTTGAGGTCACTAGTTATTCAATTAAAAACACAAATACATGTACTGGAAGGAATTTTCTGCCACATTTTGAGCAAAGAATCCTGGCCTACCATGTTGAATCCTTCTTAGCAACAGATCGGCCAAATAAAAATTGATCCTTGATTATTTACATAACTTTCCACTGAATTCATGGAATCTCTTAAAATGAAGCATTGGGCAATCACTGGAAATCTTCCCACCTTCCAGTCCATATTATAGTTTAATATGGTTCTTCCCCATCTACGCTCTACAATTTAATACGATTCTCCCCTATCTACATTCCCTGATGTGATGCAAGACTTTTGCTAGGAGTGAAGGTTATTGTGAGATACGGGACTGTTTGCATCGATTTTCACTTCCGGGAATTGCGCGATGCTATTTTAAGCTGAGATACTTCTGTGCATAAAATATGTAGCTGTCCTCTGCTGGAATTCAACCTTTTAAGACTATCAGTGAGTTTCACTGCCAAGACTAAGCACTTTTACAAGACTTAGTTGACTTCTTATTTTGAGGCAAGTAGAAAGAGCTGTAGGAGATATTGAAAATTTATCTTAAATCAGGTCTGTCAAACTGGTTTTCTTTGAGGGCTGGATCAGCATTGTAGTTCTCCACTGGCCAGGGGAGATGGAACAGGTGCCTCCTGCAGCACCCTGCCAGCCAAAACTGGGCACCGGTGTGTGTGTGTGTGCGCGCGCATTCCCCCACCATGCCCTGTTTTCGGTCTGGATGGTCTCCTGCACTTTGATGGCCAAAATGAGGCATGGGGGAGCCGACATGTGCCCCCTGAACCCTGTTTTGGCTGCCAGAGGCAGCGCGGACCACTCCTTTGTTATTTTAGGCCAACCCCATGAGCCAGATTTAAGCACCCTGTGGGCCGAATCTGTCCGACGGGCCTTGAGTTTGACACCCCAATCTAGATGGTAATTGTGGCCATGTGATCTAAACTCTATGGTGTTTTTTTTTAAATGCGATTCCTGTTCAGCACAGGTTAAAAGGGACAGGCATTCAATCACATGGCCACGGTCCTCATTTTGTCATTTTTAAACTCCAACTTCTAAACACCCCTGGATAGATGTGAAAGGCAGGATCCCACATCCAACAATATCCATCCCGCCCGATCTTACAGGCTGCACGTTGCACTTTAAACTCAGTCCTTGGGCGCATTAGACAGTTCTTCCCCTGCATGAACCCGCTGATGCAGTTTAAAGTCTGAACTGTTACTGAATCGTTTGGCACACAGGGAACATCGAAACGGTTTGCTTCCCGTGTGGATTTTTTGATGCGCTTTCAGGTTCATGCTGTACCGGAATGTCAGCCCACAGTCAGGACATTTATACGGTTTCTCCCCCGTGTGAATTCTTTGATGGGTCTTCATATTCACGCTGTGAGTGAAGCTCTTCCCGCATTCCGAACACTTGTAGGGTTTCTCTCCCGTGTGGGTTTTTTGATGTGTTTTCAGATTCATGTTGTAGCTGAAAGTCATTCCGCATTCGGCACATTTATACGGCTTCTCCCCCGTGTGGATTCGCTGGTGCGATTTCAGGTTCATGTTGTAGCGGAAATTCTTCCCACACTCGGAGCATTTGTATGGCTTCTCCCCCGTGTGCATCTTTTGATGTGACTTCAGGTTTGTGAAGTTCTTTCCGCACTCTAAGCACTTATAGGTTTTATCTCCTGAATGGGCTCTCTGTGGTTTAGGAAGGCTTACCCGCTCACTTAAGCCACCTCCAAACTCAAGGGATTTCGGAGGTTTTTCTCTACTGTGGCTCGTATTTTTCATTTCTTCGTTACAATCTTCTAGTTTTGGAATTTGAGAGAAGTCAGCCTCTTCAAAATGGACAGCTTTCTCTCCCCATTTCTGTTTTTCTTCAGACTTCAGTTTATCCTGTTTACTGCTTTTTCCATCATCTGAATGAAATCAATAAGAAGAATCAGAGAAAACTTTACTCTCAACCTTGGAAGAGCTGTTAGATGCAAAGAGACAATGCCTTCAACCAAAATGATACTTAACCACATGATGACTTGAGTTTTATGCTTGCGCAGACACTACGGTTTGTAAACCATGATTTTATACCTTCAACAGTTTAGAACTGTGGCTTATTCTTTAAACCATCACAAAATAAACCCAAAATGACTTGGCACAAACACTGACATGATGTGCATATATACAAACCAAAAGTTAGTATCAACAATGAAGCTGATCTGACTGAAGCCCATCTTGACAGTTGCAGCGTTGGGATTTTGTCAGTATATTCATGAACTGGAATGGAGTTTAGTAACAAGGTCAGCCAATGAATAGGCATAGCAACTAAGTCAGCCAAAGAGGACTGTTTTGGAAAGTGAAACTAGCAGTATCCTAGGCTGGAAACTGAAACTAAAAGAAGTTTAGGCATGACTATATGTTAAGCTCTGCAACTCTGCAGCTATGATGAGCTCTGAATCAGTCTATTGAAGAAGAAACTAAACTTGCTTGCGTACTGGAGCTCTGCTCTGAACTTACAACATGTTTCTCCGAGTTTTGCTCCGTGTTGGAGAAATCTACAACTGGTTTGTACAATCTACTTATGTTTATAAAGATGTTAAATGAAGCATCAGCCATCTGTGTTTATTTTTCTGGCGCTGAATTATTGCTGCAAAACTCTCAAAAAGATTTGAGATAGCTGGAATTTTGTAGCCAAAACAAAATACTTTCTCTTGGGAACCAAGGACGTTCTCACACCTGGTCAGAGAAAGGCGGAGTCATGTCACCAGGCAACCAGACAGTGCCGTGATTGGACCATGTGATTGATTGTTTTCAGAAAGTGACAAATGTTTACTTTTAATTAGGTGAAAACTGCCAGAGCTTTCAGAGTTGGTTTTCTCCAGATCTGTGCCAATATTTAGAATAGAATAGAACAGAATAACAGAGTTGGAAGGGAGCTTGGAGGTCTTCTAGTCCAACCCCCTTGCTTAGGCAGGAAACCCTACACCACTACAGACAAATGGTTATCCAACATCTTTTTAAAAGCTTTTAGAGCTGGAGCATTCAGAACTTCTAGAGGCAAGTTGATCCACTGATTAACTATTCTAACTGTCAGGAAATTTCTCCTTAGTTCTAAGTTGCTTCTCTCCTTGATTAGTTTCCACCTATTGCTTTTTGTCCTGCCCTCAGGTGCTTTGGAGAATAGCTTGACTCCCTCTTCTTTGTGGCAGCCCCTGAGATAGTGGAACACTGCTATCATGTCTCCCCTAATCCTCCTTTTCATTAAACTAGACATACCCAGTTCCTGCAAGTGTTTTCCATGTTTCAGCCTCCAGTCCCCTAATCATCTTGGTTGCTCTTCTCTGCACTCTTTCTAGAGTCTCAACATCTTTTTTACATCATGGCGACCAAAACTGAATGCCGTATTCCAAGTGTGGCTTTTCTAAGGCCTTATAAAGTGGAATTAACACTTCACGTGATATTGATTCTATCCCTCTGTTTATGCAGCCTAGAACTGTGTTGGCTTTTTTGGCAGCTGGCTCATATTTAAATGATTGTCCACTAAGACTCCGAGATCCCTCTCACAGTTACTACTATTGAGCAAGATAACACATAGACTGTACCTGTGCCTTTGATTTTTCTTGCCTAAATGTAGAACCTTACTTTTTTCACCCTTGAATTTCATTTTGTTAGATAGCGCCCAATGTTCAAGTCTGTCAAGATCCTTCTGCATCTTAAGCCTATCTTCTGGCTATTCCTGCCAGCTTGGTATGATATGTACAATGTGATATTGTACAGGAGGAGTCTTCAAACTTGACAGCTTTTAGACTTGTGGACTTCAACTCCCAGAATTCCTCCTCCAGTCATGTTAGCTCAGGAATTCTGGAAGTTGAAGTCCGCAAGTCTTAAACTTGCCAAGTTCGAAGACCCTTGTACAGCTTGGTACAATATGATATATCCAATAAAGCTATTCTTTGAGGAATCCACCTGCCTCGGAGTTTTGCTAGCTATGGGCCTGTTACTTGGAACCCTGACAGTTTGTTTAGGTGGACATAATGTGTTTTGTGAATCCACCTGATCATAATTTATTCAGCAAACGTGGCTAAGCAAACCATGGCTTAGTGCTATGTGTGAACCCATGACTGAATACTTACCTGCTAATCTGTCTTCTTGAGAATCCTTGATAGATGAATCCTCAGTTACTTCCTGCCATGACGTGAATTTAGTTTGGGGCACTGAAACAAAGTACCAAGGAAAGAAAAGAAACAAACAAAATTACTTCAGGAGCATTTTACAGTACCAAACCATTATGGCTTTAAATTTGGCCCTTTGCTTAATTACAAGTTAAAACACGAATGGCAAGTACTTGTAGTTCTTTACACACCAAAGAGCAACTAGGTTAGCTGGAGAGTTTGAAGGTTCCTATAGAAAACACACAGGTAATCTTGGACAAGGAGACTGGCAGTCAGTATGAATTAAGCTAGTGTTGGTTTTTATTTATTTCTATCCTGCCTTTATTATTTGAGTAGCTAATACCCTAGAAGAATATGACTAGAATATGAAGAGCTAACACCCATGAAGATAGGCTGAAAATCCAGATGGATTTTTACAGACTTCAACACTGGGCCCTATCTAACAAAATGAAATTCAATGTAGAGAAAAGTAAAGTCCTACGTAGAGGCAAGAAAAATCCAAAAGTACACATATAGATTGGGTGAAATCAGGCTTAATAGCAGTAACTGTAAGAGGGATTTTGGAGTCTTAGTGGACAACCAGCTAAATATGAGCCAGCAGCGTGCAGCAGCAGCCAAAAAAAGCCCGTGCAATGCTAAGTTGCATTAACAGAGGGATGCAATCGAGATCAAGTGAGGTACTAATACCACTCTATAAAGCCTTAGTAAGACCACACCTAGAGTACTGCATCCAGTTTTGGTTACCACACTATGAAAAGGATGTTGAGACTCTAGAAAAAGTACAGAGAAGAGCAATGTGTGAATGGAGAATAAGGGACGTGGTGGCTCAGTGGCTAAGACGCTGAGTTTGTCGATCAGAAAGGTCAGCAGTTTGGTGGTTTGAATCCCTAGCGCTGAGTAACGGAGTGAGCTCCTGTTACTTGTCCCAACTTCTGCCACCCTAGCAATTCAAAAGCATGTAAAAAAATACAAGGAGAAAAATAAGGACCACTTTGGTGGGAAGGTAACAGCGTTCCGTCCACCTTCGGTGTTTAGTCATGCCAACCAGATGACCACGGAGACGTCTTCGGACAGAACTGGCTCTTCGGCTTTGTAACGGAGATGAGCACTGCCCCCTGGAGCCAGAAACGACTAGCACGTATGTGCGAGGGGAACCTTTACCTAATACTCTGTCCTCCTCCTATTTTCCCCACAACAACAATCCTGCAAGGTCAGTTGGGCTGAGAAAGAATTACTGGCTCAAACTCACCCAGCCCGCTTTCATGCCTTGGCAGGACTAGAACTCACGGTTTCCCAGTTTCTAACGTGTTATCTTAACCATTAGGCCAAACTGGCTTTCTATTCTCACTGCCTTCCATGCTCTGGCCCAGGGGTCTTCAAACTTGATAGCTTTAAGACTTGGGGACCTCGACTCCCAGAATTCCTCCTCCAGTCATGTTAGGTCAGGAATTCTGGGAGTTGAAGTCCACAAGTCTTAAACTTGCCAAGTTTGGTTTACCACAATGGATGGCAGTCATTTCTGGTTATCGTAACCAAGACAAAAACTTACCCAGAGAGGGCACCATCCCGTAATTCTCCTCTAGAGCGTCCATCTGGTTTGGATCTAATGGAGTCCTTTCCTCCGTAGCCACTTTGCTAAAAGGCCCTGAGCCCTGAAAGAAGGAAACCTGTTATTCTATAAGCCAACATTTTCTCAGTGGCCTTTAAATTTCTTAGCGGAGAGAAGATGACAGGACTAATACATCATACAAAGCCAAAACACGATTCTTTTACTTAATACAAAGACAAGGCAGGAGGAATTTGTTGAACACCTGACAAAATTGTTCAGATTCCTTTCCAGTTGGGACCTGTGGGTGTCACAGGTCCATTAGGGAAGGGGTCACCAACCCCCAGTTGGTGGACCGACACTGGCTGTGAGCATGCCAGCAACCGGGCCCCCGCAAACAAGATTGCGCAAATCAAGAGTTGGAAGGGACCTTGTAGGTCATCTAGTCCAACTGCCTGACCAAGCAGCAGACCCTACACCATTGCTGACAAATGGCAGTCCGATCTCTTCTTGAAAGTCTCAACTGATGGCGCTCCCACAACTTCCGAGGGCAACTTCTGTTCCATTGGTTGATTGTTCTGTCAGAAAGTTTCTCCTTATTTCCAGGTTAAATCTCTCCTTGTTCAGTTTCCATCCATTGTTCCTTGTCTGGCCTAAAGGCGCTTTAGAAAATAACTTGACCCCTTCCTCTCTGTGGCAGACGGTCAAATATTGAAAGACTGCTATCCTGTCTCCCCTGGTCCTTCTCTTCCCTAGACTAGCCATGCCCAGTTCCTGTAATCGTTCTTCGTATGTTTTAGTCTCCAGCCCCCACATCTTCTCTGCACTCTTTCTAGAGTCTCAACATTTTTTTAATAGTGTGGTGACCAAAACTGGATGCAGTACTCTAGGTGTGGTCTTACTAAGGCTTTATAGAATGGTATTAGGACCTCACTTGATCTTGATTGTATCCCTCTGTTAATACAATTTAGGATTGCATTCGCTTTTTTGATGGCTGCTGCACACTGCTGGCTCCTATTTAGCTGGTTGTCCACTAAGACTCCAAGATCCCTCTCACAGTTACTGCTATTGAGCCTGGTTTCACCCAATCTGTAGGTGTACTTTTGGTTTTTCTTGCCTAAGTGTAGGACTTGACTTTACTACTCTATATACATTTTCTCTACATTTCTCTACATACACATCTCTATGGTATGCAGGCAGCATGCAAAACCATGCCTCCCTTCCTGTCTGTGGAAAAACCTTTCTCCACGGAACCGGTCTCTGGTACCAAAAGGTAGGAGGCTGCTGCGTTAAGGACTGGAGACTAAAACATACGAAGAACAGTTGCAGGAACTGGGCAATGAAGAGAAGGAGTAGGGGACATGATAGCAGTGTTCCAATATCTCAGGGTCTGCCACAAAGAAGAGGGAGTCAAACTATTTTCCAAGGCACCTGAAGGCCAGACAAGGAATAATGGATGGAAACTGAACAAGGAAAAATTTAACCTGGAAATAAAGGAGAACTTTTCTGACAGCGAGAACAATCAACCCATGGAACAGAAGTTGCCTTCAGAAGTTGTGGGAGCTTCATCACTGGAAGCTTTCAAGAGGAGACTGGACAGCCATCTGTCAGAAATGGTATAGGGCAGTGATGGAGAACCTTTTGGGCCCCCGAGTGTTGGTATGATACCCAAAATGCAAGGGGCTCCCTCATGTATGCATATGACCCCCACGCATGCGACCAGCGACCTGCCCCCTGCGCCTGCACAGCAGAGATATGGAGGCCAGTAAGCCAGTGGGAAGGGCATGCGCATGCATGGTAGAGCTGAGTCATTTGTGCCGGCACGTGAGCTGCAGACAAACTTACCTCACTGCGCATGCGCGTACCTCACAGCTGATTTTCGGCCAGTTTGAGGCCTTTTTTGAACTCCCAGGGGCTTGAGGAAGACCTCTGCAGACTTTTCAGGCTGAAAACTAAACCCGTTTCGTCACTTCCTGTTTTTCTGGAAATGATGAAATGGGCCTAATTTTCATCCTGAAAAGCCTGCAGGAGTCTTCCTCAAGCCTCTGGGAGGCTGAAAAAGGCTTCAAACCGGCCGAAAATCAGCTGTGAGGTGTAGTGCAGACAAGGGGGCTGCAGCAGCATGGGGAATTGTGCGTGCATGCATAGGGGGCGTGAGGGATGCACGTTACTTTCTGGGTGCTGGCGCAGAAGCATGAGCGTGCAAGCACATGCACAATTTTTGGCACAGGAGCCCAAAAAGGTTAGGCACCACTGATCCAAGTGATGCTGTTGCTGCCCCCTTGCAATGCTTGGAGGCTATGGGGGTCTGGATGGGGAACAACAGATTTGTAAAGTCAAAGGTTTTTGCAGATTGGCTTGTTCCTCAAACTGTTTTTGTTTGATAGCCAAGTTTCTGTCATTCTGATGAAAGCTACCCATCCTGCGGACACCTTTACTCACACGCTTCTCTGCCCAATCCTTGTCTTACCTGATCTGACTGCAGAGAAGCAGTGCCTCTCCCACTCTCAACGGCCCCTTGGTTTTCTGTACGTAAAAAACAAAGACAGATTTTACACTTCGTATCTTTTCTCATGGGATCGTGAGAAAAGGCAATCGACTCAATGAGACGCTACCCGCTGATCTTTACCTAGAGAAGTGGCCTTATCATTCAGGATTTTCTCAAATGGCAACCTTGGATTCGCGGTGGCTGATAAACTGTCTGGGTCAGGAAACTCTGAGGCAGGTCTGGCCAGCATCCCTTGCGCCTGGAACCAGGAAGAAGAATCCATGCAAAGGAAATTACTCATCATTTTTGTGGGTTCAACAACTTGTTCAATTGTTTTAAGTTAGTAAGAGGTTGTTAAGTGAATCTGGCTTCCCCCTTGAGGTTGCTGGTCAGAAGGTCACAAAAGCCGATCACATGACCCCGGTGTCAACTCAAAATATTTCTATGGTCTTTTTAGAGTTGCCAACAGAAAGGGAGATGGCAGCTTGCATTCCATAAATGTTTTCAAAGATAGTTTCTAGGTGAACAAAGTTTCTGCTGCACAAAATTCTAACTGGAGAGCATGATTGATGACTCTTGGCTATGGATGTGTCCCATTGGAGAATATGAATTAATGATACACCCAGGGGGTGAGGGAAAACCAGGGTAAAGGGTGACAACGAATGATGTATCTCAGAGTTGGCTACACCCAGGCAGCGCCGGCATGTGTACTCCTAATAAATCCAAGTTTTGGAAATTTGGCTAGAGACTCATGATTTAAATGGGGGGGTAACTGCCGGAGCCCTGACAGCTAGCCGACTCTGAGACACATCAGTCCCTGACACCCGGGACTCTACAATTATCACGAGTTGCTTGCCAAGTGCTTGAATTTTGATCACGTGACTGTGAGAAATGCTACAACCGTCGAGTGTGAAAAAATGGTCATAAGTCAGTTTTTTCAGTGCCGTTGTAACTTCAAAGGGTTTCTAAGCAAACTGTTGTAAGTCAAGGACTACCTGAGTAACAGGTATGTAGAAATAAATGACTGAATTAATTCATTAATGCTGGAACATGGCAATGAGAAATCACTTCCTTTTTGTGGTCAATAAAACTACATGGATATGACAGCGAGATCTTCATGGGATAGCATCTAATTGAACCTGGCTGATTTTGAAAAAGGTAAACAAGGCCCAATCTGGCTAGGACCTAAGTTGATGGGCCATTATACAAACCAAATCAATTAGCCAACCACCACCAGGGTATCTCAATCTTCATCTTTTAACAACCTCATAATCCCTCGCGGGGTGGAGTCTGGGCAACTGAATGGAACTAGCGGTGTTTTAGTGGCTGAATGCCCTTCCTGTCACCAATGCGGAGTTTTGTTCAGCAGATAATATTCTCAATAAGCCCAGAGAGAGAAATATCACCTCTACCTAGGATCAAACTCACAACCTCTTGATTGTGAGGTGAGAGCTCCACCTTTAGGCCACCGCACTACTTGAATGTTCCTCTGAATATGAGATCTAATTTAATATTTCAATATTTTATTTACTATTTCAGTCTTTCAACAGTCCACTTTGACCCCTCTTCACCAATTTCTTTACGTGATCCCTGCCAAGACGTCGACAAGTTTTCTTAAAATACTGGTGAACAGCGTTCCTCAAACATATAAAGATTTATGGTACAGGTTGTCCTCGACTTAAGACAACTGAGCTGAAATTTTCTGTTGCTAAGCGAGATCGTTAAGTGAGTTTTGCCCCATTTTACAAACTTTCTTACTAGTTGTTAAGTGAATCTGGCTTCCGTACTGACTTGTCGGAAGGTCGCAAAAGAGGAATCACATGACCCTGGGACACGCCAACTGTCATAAATATGAGTCGGTTGCCAACTGTCCGAATTTTGATCATGCAGTGGTGGGGACGCCGTTGCGATGGTTGTAAATGTGAAAAACAATCACATCACTTTTTCCAGTGATGTTGTAACTTCGAGCGGTCACTAAAGAAACTGTTGTAAGTTGAGGACTAGCTGTATTTCTGTTCTTACCTGCAACTGCCCAGACTCTTTTAAAGCTTGGGAAGAATTCTTAACAATGATTTCTATGAATTGTACGCTTGATAGCTCAGTGTGTGAGGTGATCCAAGCAATCACACTTCGTTTGATAAACTGTAGTTAAGCAAACCGTGCTGTAGTTTAATAACGTGTGAATAGAGAATAAGGGACATCGTGGCTCAGTGGCTCAGACGCTGAGCTTGTTGATCAGAAAGGTCGACAGCTCAAATCCCTAGCGCTGCATCGTTAAGTATGAAAAATGGTCATAAGGCCCTTTTTTTTCAGTGCTGTTGTAACTTTGAACAGTCATTAACCAAAATGTTGTAAGACAAGCACTAATCTGTACTAACAGAACTGAGGAGATGCCATAATCAATCACCTCAGCCTCATTTTCATTTCCTGGTTTTAATTTATTTATTTTCTGCCTTTATTATTTTCATAAATGACAAAATATATCTAATACGGGGTGGCTAAGTGGCTAAGATGCTGAGCTTGTCAGTCAGAAAGGTTGGCAGTTTGAATCCCTAGCGCCACGGAGTGAGCTCTCATTACTGGTAACAGCTTCTGCCAACCTAGCAGTTCGAAAGCATGTAAAAAATGCAAGTAGAAAAATAGGGACCACTTTGGTGGGAAGGTAACAGCGTTCTGTGCGTCATCGGTGTTTAGTCATGCCAGCCATGACATGGAGATGTCTTCAGACAGCACTGGCTCTTCGGCTTTGAGGGGAACCTTTACCTTTACTTATACACACACACACACACGTGTATGTCTGTGCATGCGTGTTGTATATATAGAAAATATGACTTCAGCAACAGTAGTCAATATCTGGAATGATTTACCCGAATCCGTCGTTACAGCCTCAAACCCTCACAACTTTAAATCTCAAACTGTCTACCATGGACCTCACCCCATTCCTAAGAGGTCCTTTAGGGACGTGCATAAGTGCACCAGTGTGCCTACCGTCCATTTTACTGTCCCCGTTTATGCCAGCTACATGACCACGGAGACGTCTTCAGACAGCGCTGGCTCTGTAACGGAGATGAGCACCGCCCCCTAGAGCCGGAAACAAGTAGCACGCATGTGCGAGGGGAACCTTTACCTTTAGAAAATGTCCACTTGCTCAAGATTTCCGCCATCCTGGAATTGGCTATCCCTTTCTTGGGTAAAATCCAGAAAAGGATGTCTTTTTGGATTGCTTTCCAAAACCGAACCAACGATTTAGGAAAACCCGACGATAATGCACTTACTTGTGCGCCCTCTATCTCGCTCAGAAGGAATCCTTCCGCCAAGGCGACGGCCTCCGAGCTGGTCTCCGGCCCGCACTCTCGAACCCAGTTCCCCATCTCCGGGGGTAAAATTTTCAGGAACTGCTCCAGAATCACCAGATCCAAGATCTGAGCTTTCGTATGCCTTTTGGGCTTCAGCCATTTGTGGCAAAGGTCGTGAATCCGGCTCCAGACTTCCCGAGGCCCTTCTGCTTCTTGGTAACAAAACTCCCTGAAACGTTTGTGCTGTTCTGACCAGCAAGTGTGCACCCCGCGCAGGATATTCTGTACTTTCTTCCCCCAGAATTCTGCCCCGTTTGCAACATCCAGGACATCGAGGTTCCTTCCAGCTTCCAGGCTGGTCAAATCCTGGTCTTCCATCTCTGAATTCAACCCCAAACAGGTTAGAAGATCACGCTGCTGGACAGCCAAGTTTCTTCCGGAGATTCAGATAGTGGAAACTCTTCAGCCTTAGAACGTGCAAGAAAAGATATAAGATGTGGATTGTCATTATTTTTTTTTACTGTGAACACATTGGCCCGCATTAAAAATGAAATTTTGTTGCCTGCACTTAAAAGAAAAAGCATATATCTTATCCATACCCATCTGTAACACACATATACACATGCTGTATACATATAAGGGGATGCGGTGGCTCAGTGGCTAAGATGCTGAGCGTGTCGATCAGAAAGGTTGGCAGTTCAGCGGTTCGAATCCCTAGCGCCGCATAATGGAGTGAGTTCCCGTTACTTGTCCCAGCTTCTGCCAACCTTGCAGTTTGAAAGCATGTAAAAATGCAAGTAGAAAAATAGGGACCACTTTGGTGGGAAGATAACAGCGTTCCATGCGCCTTTGGTGTTTAGTCATGCCGGCCACATAACCACCGAGACGTCTTCGGACAGCGCTGGCTCTTTGGCTTTGTAACAGAGATGAGCACTGCCCCCTAGAGCCGGAAACAACTAGCACATATGTGCAAGGATAACCTTTACCTATATACATACACACACACACATATGTATATGTGTGCATGAGCCTGCACGTTGTATATATCAAAACTATGACTTCAGCAACAGAGTGGTCAACACCTGGAATGCCCTACCCAAATCCATTGTTACAGCCTCAACCCTTCACAGCTTCAACCTCAAATTGTCTACCCTGGACCTCACCCCATTCCTAAGAGGTCCGGGGGGGAGGCGTGCATAAGCGCACCAGCGTGCCTACCATCCCTGTCCCCATTTATCTGTATTTACTTCCTTTGTTCCTGTTTATGTTCATACCTATACTTGTTATCTTGTACATGTTTGACAAACAAATTATATACGCCACACACACACACACACACACACACACATTAATCACTGTCCATTTTGAATATGTAGCGGAAAGAGGAAACTTGGTGAGTTCACAAGGTTGATGCTATATATAGAATATTGGGGAAGGGGAGATGGGACAGACGCCTCCTGCCGGCCAAAATGGGATGCAGGGGGGGCCTCGTGTAGCTCCCCGCATTCCGTTTTCATCCAGGATGACCAAAATGGAGTACGGGGGGATGTGCAAGGGCCCCGACACTCTTTTTTGGCTGCCAGAGCTACGGTGGACCAGTCCTTTGCTATTTCCAGGCGGGCCCCGCGGGCCAGATTTAAGCACTTTGTGGGCCGAATTCGGCCCACGGGCCTCCAGTTTGACACCCCCAGTATAGGGTTTCCTGCCTCAGCAGGAGGTTGGATTAGAAGACCTCCAAGGCAGTTTGGGCATGGCCAGGATGCACAGGGACAGCTCAACGCCACTTGTTTGGGGTGCACTTGTGTGATGACTGGGGGTGTGGCACAAAAGCAACACAGTCAAGTAAGCAATAAGAGTCCCTTTATTAACTCCAACTTTGCCCCCAATGTCCAGGTTACCTTTGGATGGAGAAAAACTCTCCCAGGAACAGCCTTTAACCATAGAAAATTCAGTCCAAAACAAGGTACATAAAAACTGTAACTAAAAATCCGAACAAACCAAGCCGAAGTAATTAACTTGACAGGGCAGGAGAAAGAATTTCAGACTTGAAAGCACCGCAGAACTCAGTTGGGAATATGCCAGGAACACAGATAAGCTAAAACGATACCAGATAAATTCATGTTTGCTCCCAACCACTTGCTATGCACAGCTTCCTCTTTTATACACTGTATTCCCAGCCGCAGCTAATGAAGGGAATCAGGGCCCTTTCCTCCCCCATAAGCCACGCAACTCACATTGCTCCCTTCTCTGTTCCTCCCTGCGTGCCCTAGGATGAAGAGGGGATGGGCCTGGGTCTTCCTCTGAACTCCCTCTCCCTTGCTCTGCCCAGCTGGACTTGCCCTTCCACAGTTTCCTCCACAGCCAATGGAGCCATACTCCCACTCCCTGTCAACTGTTTGGCTTCCCCTTCGGAGTCAGATTCCGACAGCGGCATGACAATCTGTGGCCGCCCAAGTGCATCTGCTACTGAAAACAGGCTCCCAAACTCCATTTTCGCTGGCAGAGGCACCGCGGGCCGGTCTTTAGCTGTTTCCAGGGTGGCCCCCACAGGCCAGATCTAGGCACCCCATGGGCTCCATCTAGCCCGTGAGCCTTGAGTTTGACACCGCTGTTCTATTCTACATGGAACGAAACTGTGACTGAGACTAAATGTGCTTTGGATACCACGAAGACGACAGTAACAAGGAAAACAGGTCGTGACGAGGTGTAGCATCCCAGGCAATCCTGCGGTCCCTGCTCAAGCGTCATTTTTATGCCGTGTCCCACATAGAAGGAAGTGAACTACCCATCATCTTTTCTGCCGTCCTCACCACTCTCTCCACCGCCTTCTTGTCTGAAGCAAAATTACATTGCCGAGATTCAATGGTATTTTTTAAAATCAGGCAGCCGGATTAGTTTCTCCCAGGGGATCTGTAGACTACGGTGTTACAGCAGCAGCAAACTGGTCATAAGTCACCTTTTTTCAGTGATGCTGTAACATCAGTCACTAAATGAACAGTTGTAAGCCAAAGACTACCTAGGGCTAGCCAAATCAGATCTCCTTTCCACTCTTTTTAACCCATTCCATCCTTCTTTCTGAGGTTAGCAAATTGAGGGCCCAGATTGTCGAGGGCAAGAGGCTGGCTCTGTAAAAACCGCTTAGAGAGGGCTGTAAAGGACTGTGAGGCAATAGATAATTCTAAGCTAGGGGGGTCTTTAAATTTGACAGCTTTAAGACTTCTGGACTTCAACTCCTCCAGTCATGTTAACTCAGGAATTCTGGGAGTTGAAGTCCACAAATCTTAAACTTGCAAAGTGTGAAGACCTTTGGTCTAAGTGCTATTGCTAATGATCTATCACTTGTCATACTCTGTACTATGACGATGATTTATCATTTGTTGCTTGTATGTACACTGAGAGAAAAATTGCAATGGGGACAAATTCCTTGTGTGTCTAATCAAACTTGGCCAAAAATGAATTATACTCTTTTCTATTATATTCTATTTTCTATTCTATTCCATTTCCATTCTTCTATTTCTATTCTTCCATTCCATCCTATCTCTATTCTATGTTATTCTATTCCATCTATTCTATCCCTATTCCTATTCTTCCATTCCATCCTATCCCTATTCTATTCTATATTCTATTTCATTCTATTCTATTCCATTCCATCTATTCTATTTCTATTCTA
>NW_020769544.1:305264-316335 GCF_900518735.1 Pseudonaja textilis
ACCTTCGGATGTGATCTGAGCTGGATCCTCTTGGGAGATCCCTCCAAAGGCCAGTTCCCGAGAGAGAGGTGACAGGTCTGTGTGTGCTCGGGGCTTTTTTGCACCCACTTCCATGAAGGGATCCTGAACCTGCCCAAAGGGAAAAAGAAGGAACAGGATTTTAAGGTCCACTGCAACCAGGTTCTCTCTAAAAAGAGAGGGCTTCTCACATACAGGTAGAATAGAACAACATTGGAAGGGACCTTAGAGGTCTTCTAGTCCAACCCCTGCTCAGGCAGGAAACCCTACACCATTTCAGACAAAAGGTTGTAAAACCTCTCCTTAAAGTGTTGGAAGAATGTGCTGAAATGAGTAGATTGACATTTGAAACGAGAGAACAAGAGGATAAACAATTCTATAAAATTTGGGACCTTTTTTATCAATGGTTGGATGATAAAATACAATAATAGAATATTTAGAATTTTTGATAATAATGAATATATAAAGAGATTTTTTTTTCTTGATATCATTTTATAAAATGTCTTCAGGATAGATTTGGTATGATTATATGATTTGTTATAAAATAAACTAAGTAAATTATAGTTATCTCGCAAAGTATGAATGAATAAAATCATAGTGAAATGATTGTTTAATAGTGATACTAGAGTATATAATTTCTGATTGATAATATGAGTTATTATGTAATGTAACTGTAATTGAGACTACGAAATGGATGCACAAAAACTGGTAAACCAACCGATACACTGTTTGTATATTTATGAAAGAAAGCTGGATGTTTTTATGTTTGTTTTGTTTGTCTTTAAAAATTAATAACATCGTTTAAAAAAAGAAACTTCCAGTGTTGGAGCATTCACAAATTCCAGAGGCAAGTTTTTCCCCTGGTTAATTGTTTTCATTGTCAGGAAATTTCTCCTTAGTTCTAAGTTGCTTCTCTCCTTGATTAGTTTCCATGCATTGCTTCTTGTCCTACCCTCGGGTGCTTTGGAGAATAGCCTGACTCCCTCTTCTTTGGGGCAGCTCCTGAGATACTGGAACACTACTACCATGTCTCCCCTAATTCCTTCTCTTCACTAGACAAGACATACCCAGTTCCTGCAAGCGTTTTCCATATGTTTCAACCTCCCGTCCCCTAATCGTCTTTGTTGCTCTTCTTGGCACTCTTTCTAACTCACAGCGATCAAAACTGGATGCCGTATACCAAGTGTGGCTTTTCCAAGGCATTTTAAAGTGGTATCAAGTAGTTGTCCTTGACTTACGATGACGATTGAGCTCAAAATTCCCATGGCTAATTGAGACGTCCGCTAAGTGAGTTTTGCTCCATTTCACGATGTTTCCCGCCAGTTGTTAAGTGAATCATTGCAGTTGTTAACTTAGTGATCTGTGTTAAATGAATCTGGCTTCCCCACTGAACTTGTCTTGTCGGAAGTTCGCAAAAGGAGATGACAGCATCCTGGGACACCATAACTGTCATAAATAGGAGCCAGTGGCCTAGCATCTCAATTTTGATCACCTGACCTGGCAATGCTACAATGGTCGTGTGAAAAATGATCGAGTCACTTTTCCCCATCATGCTGTTATAGCTATGAACGATCACTAAAGGAAAGGTTGTAAGTCAAGGATTTCTACCCTGGGAAATCAGTCGGAAGGGCCACTTAGAATAAACTCAACGATGGAAGGATTTTTAGTAATTTTAAGAAAAAACTTATTGGTTCCCAGAGTTACTGTCAGGGCTCCAACAAATCCACCCTCATTCAAACCAAAATTCTCTATCCGCATCTCAGAGAAAAATAAATTAGTTTATTAGGAGTGGCCATGTTGGCGCGTGGCTGGGTGCAGTCAATACTGAATTACATCATACATTTCCCCCTTGATCCTGGTCTTTCCCCCACCCCCTGGATGTGACTTCTCCAATGGGACACATCTGTCTCCAAGAGTCATCCATCATGCTCTCCAAGAACCTTCTTATGCTCCAACAACTTTGGGCTGCCAAAGTGATTATCTAGGCATTTCAGGAATGCCTTGTTTTCCCCCACTCTAGTGGTGGTATTCAACCGGTTCGCACCGGATCAGGCGAACTGGTAGCAAGAATTTGGTGCGGGTCGTCGAACCGGTAGTAAGTTCTGGCTGGTCATGCTCATGATCTGGTTGCCCTCCCGCACAATGCTCACTTACCCGCCGCTTGACATTCGCCTAAGGCAGTGACCCCCAACCTTTTTTGAGCCACGGCCCGGTACCGGCATCACAAAATGATCCGTGGCCTGGTACCAGCATCAGCACGCATGGCAAGGCAAGCCGAGCGACCGGCCAGCCAGCCGTCCCCCACTTCTCCCCGCCACCTTCAACTCCTCCTTTGTACCTTTTTCGATGGGCTTCGCTTCGGGACGGCTTCGGGACGGTCACTCGGCTCGCCTTGCCTTGGGTGCTGAAAGAATCCTCGCGCCTTAGTTTCGTTCAAAGCCCCCCCCTTCAATGAAACTAAGGCGCGAGGATTCCTTCAGGACCCAAATGCCGCTTTCCAACCGGAAAAGCTCACCCGGAAGCACTTTCTTGTCAAACAAGATGGCGGCGCCCAGCAAACCGGTGGCCCGGTAGGAAATGTTCCACGGACCAGTACTGGTCCGCAGCTCGGTGGTTGGGGACCCCTGGCCTAAGGTATTTCCCCCCACCTCCCGACAATCAGCTGTGTATAGATCAGCTGTGCCGGGATTCCCCTTGCTGAGGCCCAGGAAAGCAAAAAATGGAGGGAGGAGCTCAGCCCCCTCTCCATTTTTTGCCTTCCAGAGCCCCAGAGGAGGCTTAGGGGAGCAAAAACCCCTCCCCAGAGGCTTCTTTGAGGCTAGGAAGCTCTCAAAATGGAGTTTGGAGGGGTGCTGCGCACCCTTCCCATGCTCTATTTTTTTCCTTCCTGAGCCCCAGAAGAGCTTTAGGGGAGCAAAAATGCCTCCTCCCCCCTCCCCGAGGCTCCTTTGAGGCTAGGAAGCTCCCAATCTGTGCGATGTGGTCGGATCCAGCTCGCAGGGCCGGCCTGGAAAATATAAGGGGCCGGCCTGCATCACTTCAGACCAGCCTTCCCAACGGGACGAGGAAACATGCCAGCAGCTTGGGGAAGTGGGGTCAAGCTGGCCACACCCACCCAGTCAGCCACACTCTGTGAGTGGCATCAAGCTATCCCTGCCTACCCAGTTGGCCACATCCACCCAGTCACCCCCTTCCCCACCCGCAAGGTCAACCATAGCCCTGAGGCGGCCCTCAATGAAATTGAGTTTGACACTCCTGCAAGAGAGCTCAGACTTACCATATTTTTTGCTCTCTAAGACACACTTCAGCATATAGACTTGAAGCCAGAGATCTTTTTATTGGGTATCTTGCCAGAAGGATACAATAGAGAATTGTCATATTTGATTATTAATATTTTAACAGCAGCTAGAATTGTATTTGCTCAAAATTGGAAAAGTGGAAAAAAACCTCGATAGAAGAGGTGATAAAAATAATAATAATGGAATGTGCAGAAACGAGTAGACTGACATTGACAATTAAGGGAGCAAGAAAAAAAATAATATTATAAAATATAAATGTACATAATATGAATTTTAATTTAAGGTTAGGAGAGAAAGATTGTTAATATTGTGCACAAGAGATATGTAGCAACTGACACACACTGTGCAATGGAAAGATGGTTTTATTTGATGTTTTGTGTTTGTGTTTGTTTATGTTTGTTGTCAAAATAAGAAATTCTTTTAAAAAAAAACAAAACACTTCCCCCTCCAAAAAACTGGGTGGAAATGCCCATGCGTCTTACGGAGCTAATATTGACGGGGTGGGGGAGAGAGAAGGGGAAGGTTTGGTACAACAGCTGCATTCTCCATCGATACTTCTCAACCCCGTCAGGGACCTTGGAGCCTTTGCTGCCAACCAGCTGACTGGCAGTTGGATCAGCCTCCCGGAATACCACCAATCAGCTGTTCCAGGCAGGAGCGAACGGTGGAGACAATCCCTGCTGCCTAGAACAGCTGATCAGTGGCTGAATTTGTTTTTCTTGACTTCCTCCCCAAAATCTAGGTCTTACGTCTTACGTTCCGGAGCATCTTATCGTGCAAAAAAATACAATATATACCTCTTCCCAGGGCTTTTACAGCCCTCTCTAAGTGGTTTACAGAGTCAGCATCTTGCCCCTCAACAATATGGGTCCTCATTTGACCGGTCTCAGAAGGACGGAAGGCTGAGTCAACCTTTATAATGGTCGTAAGTCATTTTTTTCAATGCTGTTGTAACTTTGGATGGTCACTAAGCTGCTAAGTCAAGGATTAGCTACACAATGATTTTTTTTGTCTCACCTGCATTTCTGCCAGCTTCTTCTCCTCCGCCTGGCTCAGGAGGAAGCCTTCTGCGAGGGCCACCGCCTGGGAACTGGTCTCTGCTCCACACTCCCGCACCCACCTCTCCATCTCTGGGGGCAGGATGGCCAGGAACTGCTCCAGGACCACCAAGTCCAACATCTGAATTTTCGTGTGTTTCTCTGGCTTCAGCCATTGACGATAAAGACGGTATAACCGACTGCAAAGTTCTCGGGGTGCCTCAGTTTCTTCGTAGTACTCCTGGCAAAGTTGATGTCTTCCAGCCCATCTGACGGTTCTTCCTTCCAGGATGTTGTCCTTCCTCGTTCTTCTCCAGAACCTCTCAGTAGACGCAGGCAAGGCAACACGGGATCCATTTCCTTCTGGGTCTCGTGAGGCAGTTTTTGGGGTGTACCGAGAGGCTGGTTCACACCCGTCCAAAGTCTGTCCTGCATTTGCAAAAGGACTTTCGGTCAAAGGAGCAGAATGGCAAGAAGAGGCATCATGAGCCATTTCGGGAGATGTGGGACTTTGAGCCTCCAACAATAAGAATCCTTCCAGACAAAAATAAAAATGTTTCCAGTTTTCAAGCTAAGGGAAAGGAACACAAGGAAAGAAAAAGTGAGAAAAAAAAGAGAGCTGCCTCTGTAGGTTGTCCTTGTCCTAAAACAGGGGTCGCCAATCTTTTGGATCTCAGGGACCACCAAACTCATACTTTTAAATCCCGAGGACCACTAATACAATTTTTTAAAAAAGCTAATATATTTAATATAATTTTTTATGGTAATTATAAATTTTATATATATATATTTATTTTCTGAGGTTTTTGCGGGTATTTGTATGTAGATCTTTGGTTATTTGGGTTTTCTCCCACGTAAAATTGGAAGTATTTTGGCGACGTTTCGACGAAATCTCATTTGTCATCTTCAGGCTTGTGCCTTCGGCTTTGTGCTTCTTCGAGTAATGTCAAGTCAAGTCGCACTCCCACTGGCAGTTAAAAGAAAAAACAGCTGCAAGCTCACATTACTCCAAGAAGCACAAAGCCGAAGACATATATATGTGGATCTTTGGTTATTCGGGTTTTCTCCCACGTAAAATTGGAAGTATCTAGGCGACGTTTCGATGAAGTCTCATTCATCATCTTCAGGCTTGTGTCTTTGGCTTTGTGCTTCTCGGAGTAATGTGAGCTTACTCCAAGAAGCACAAAGCCGAAGACACAAGCCTGAAGATGATGAATGAGATTTCATCGAAACGTCGCCTAGATACTTCCAATTTTATGCGGGAGAAAACCCGAATAACCAAAGATCCACATATATATGTCTTTGGCTTTGTGTTTCTTGGAGTAATGTGAGCTTGCAGCTGTTTTTTCTTTTAACTGCCAGTGGGAGTGCGACTTGACATTACTCCAAGAAGCTCAAAGCCGAAGACACAAGCCTGAAGATGACGAATGAGATTTCATTGAAATGTCGCCTAGATGCTTCCAATTTTACGCAAGAGAAAACCCGAATAACCAAAGATCCACATACAAATACCCACGAAAACCTCAGGAAACAAATATATATATACACACACACACACACACAAAAAAATACATATACACACACATATACATATATACATACATACATCACACACACACACACACACACACACTTATTTAATTGTAATAAAAATGTAAATGCTTAATTATAACAAAATAAAACGTTCTGGGCTGGAGGCCTTCCCCCACCTGGCACCTTCCAAAAAGACAGAAGAGCGGGTGGGGTGTGTGTGTGTGTGTGTGTGTATGTGTGAGCTGAGGGACCTCGGGGCAACTGCCGCTGGGAGAAGCAGAGGCAAAAAGGGGGCTTTGCTCTCCTTGAGGGGCAGCACTCCTTGGCCGCCACTCCAGGGACTTCTCAGCAGGCATATGCTGCCAAAGGACTGCTGCCCTTATTGATTAATTGGGGAAGGGGAGAGGGAGAAAGTGGGAGCTCCTTTCAGATCGGGGGGGGGGGGGGGTTGAGGGGCTCAGATCTGCAGCTGAGGAAAAGCGGGGGGGGGTGCTCTTCCAGCCTCACCTGGAGACAGGCAAGGAAAGGTGTCCCTGAGGGCACTTTGCTCGCTTTAGCACTTCGCTACCAAACCCAGCCACAGCCAGTGATTATTTGGGGGCGGGGGAGAGAGAGAGAAAGAGAAAAAGAGAGAGAGAGAGAGAGAGAGAGAGAGAAAGCATCTCTAGCATTACCCGGAGAGGAAAGGAGGTGTAACAAAACTCACTCTTTCACTGAGATGTACAAAACGCCAATCTACCCTGTACCAGGAGTTCTTCGAAATCACCAAACGTTCCCACTTGCAGTTCCCGTGCCTCCTGTGGGGATGCTGCAATGGTTGTAAGTGGGGAAAATGTTCACAATTCACTTTTTGTCAGGGCTATTGTAACTACGAACAGTCACTAAACTAATGGTTGTAATTCCAGGACTACCTGTATTTCTTATGGCAAACAAAGCCATTGTGCCGGAGAGTCTTTCTTTACTTCAACACCCGGGTAACTTTGCAAAGGGCAGATAATTCCCAGATCTTCCAATCTGGAGATGCCTCAGCTCAGGGCCAAGGAGGGGAAAGAGGGGAGAAAGAGCTTGCACAGAACAGAACTGTTTATTTACAAAGTAGCTGATAACCCAGCGTTGCCCAGCTATTTATTTATCCTAATCCTCTATTAGACAGGAAAAGCCCTGATTTTGGCGACAATCCAGAACAAATGTTATTTCTAATGTTGGAATTTTTCCCGTCACCAGAGAGAGAGAGAGAGAAAGACCGCCCCCTTGTGGAGTACTCTGAAGCCATTACCATGGCAACTTCACAGCACTGTGCAGTAGAAGCCATTTTAAGGCAGTACGGTAGAAGCCATTTTAAGGCACAACAGGCTGTATTTTAACAGAACACAAGAACACACACACCCCCGAGGGGGTGTTAGGGGTGTCTTACCCCACACCCCCAGTATTTGTTTCCAAAGTCATATGTACCAAGTGTGGTTGGAAATTGCTCAAGGTGGTCCAGAATTATACTGGAACACACACACACACACAAAATAATTAAAAATTATGTATGTATGCATGTAAAAGTATAAACAGACATGCTGCAATCTCCAGAACTTAAAATTACATTTAATGTACTTACTGAGCTTTCATCAGCCTCTGCTGACATCGTCAGCGTATTAAGCTACCATTACAGAGATGTTTGCCTTTATATAACATTAACCAATTTAGCCCTGGCAAGTGTGATAGGCCCTTTCAACTGCCTCCCATCCATAATTAGTTCTGCTGTGTTTACCTCCATCATGTTGGTCAAAGGAAGCTTATCTCTTGTCATCGTTTCCTCCTGTGCCTGACCCAGTCTGGAATGTTTATCTCTAGGAGGCGAGGTTAACAGCTAGCTATCATAATTTGTTGCTTTGCTCGAGACCAAGCTCCTCTGTATTTGGACCGGCCTGGTTATGCCTTCATGGGGTGAGTCCATATGCCCAAAGATGTGGGGTAGGATGTTGCCCAATGGGATCAGGGACAGAGAAACACACATATACATATAATTATACATATAGAACTGCAAGCTACTTCCGCAGCCAGCTGCCTAGAGTTTGGCAGTTCAAACCCCACCAGGCTCAAGGTTGACTCAGCCTTCCGAGGTGGGTAAAATGAGGACCCAGATTGTTGGGGGCAATATGCCGACTCTGTAAACCACTTAGAGACCGGCTGTAAAAGCAATGTGAAGTGGTATATAAGTGGAATTGCTATTGCTGTATGGTTTCTGCTGAGGGTAGATCCTTTTATGAGAAGATGACCATTCTGAGCAAAGCTCTTTCCACATGCCCTTAAGTGCTATTGCTATAGATACATATACATATACACACACACACACATATATATAAAATATAATATGTAATACAATATAATATAAAAATATAATATACGATATAATAATATAATAAAAATAAAATTTATTATAATTAATATCAATATCAATAAATAATATCAATTAATAGTAATAGTAATAGTAATAGTAACAGTAGTAGTAGTAGTAGTAGTAGTAGTAGTAATAATAATAATAATAATCATAGTAATACTAAGAATAATAATAATAATAATAATAATAATAATAATAATAATAATAATAATATAGAAGATAACTTTTTCCTCCAGCAACCCCACCCCAAAATAACCTCTGGCTTTTTCTCCAGCACCCCCAGCACCCCAAAACGAAGACTTTGGATAGGAAAAACCATGGACAGCCACTTCTGGGGGTGGGATGCGGGTTGTATTCCTTCCTGCAGGCCAGGCTCCCCCCCCCCACTCGCCAGCCAGGACCCCTCCCCTCCCCAGGGTGGGAAAAGGGGTCATGGGGTGGAGGGGGGATAGAGGGGGGAGCAGTCCCAAGATTGCTCATGGGGGGGGGCGTTGGACGCTTCCTCCTTCCAGGGAGGCCAGCGAGGAAAGGGCTTTGGAAGCCCCCCCGGGGCGTCTGCCAAGAGGTCCCCGCCTCCTGGGGGGTTTGCAAGGGGGAAAAGGCGACGCTGAGCTGAATCGGACGGAGCTCTGCCTGGATCTCCTCCCTTCCCCCTAGCCTTTTATGGGGGGGGGGGGAATAAAAGGATCCAAATCTAAAAGACCCCCAACCTTAAGAAGGAGGAGGGGAAGGAGGATCTGGAGAAGAATCGACTCACCTGGAACCCTCAATGGGTTGCAAAGGATCCTCCGACGCCCCCCGCTCCAGGCTCCACCCACCCCGCCCGGGATTCCAAGCTCCGCCCGCTTCGCAACGGCTCTGGCTTCCACCGTTGGAGAGCCGGTTCGCGCCTGCGCACTCTTCTGCAGGCCATCTAAAGGGTTAAAGTAGAATCCCAGCTACAAAGGCTCCTCCCCATTCGACCAGGGATTCCAAAGCTCCACCCACCGCACCTGGAGAAGAACGCCTTTCCTCTCGCAGCTCCGCTCTCGCCGCTAAGGGTTGGGGAGTACGTTTGCGCCTGCGCATTCTTCTCGGGACGTAAGAAGCCTTAGCGTCCCCAGAGTCAGGCTCCTCCCACCCACCAGTATCTGGTGGATAGAGATCCTCCGGCGCCCCGTTTCCAGGCTCCTCCCACCCCGCCCGGGATTCTAAGCTCCGCCCGCTTCGCAACGGCTCTCGCTTCCACCATTGGAGAGCTGGTTTGCGCCTGCGCATTCTTCTGCAGGCAATAGAAGGGTTAAAGAGAAAAAAGAGGGGCCTAGAGAGGCCTCTCGAGTGGTGGGCCCATCCCTCGCGGTGGGAAGCGTAGCACTTGGTCGCTGGGCAGCGCCACCTGGTGGATCCCGCCCGCCAGTTGCTCCAAGCGAGCGACTCGCTGCCCCGTATTATTTGCACCGAGTCCGTGATCCGTTCAGTTTCAGATCCCGAAATCGGTCCTCGCTCTAGTTTTGCGTGTGCGGTCGGGGAGAGGGGGGCGGGGGCAAAAGGGATCCCTCGGGGCTGCTAGCGTGGAAGACTGTCGTCAGGGCGCTCTCCCATAACGTTTCTTTTTAAAGTGGTCTTTTCTTCCCTTGGACTGTTTTTCTTTCATTGGGTTTCCTAGGTGGGATTTTGGGGGGTGCAGGTCCAGCTCCCCAGTTTTTGCAAGGCTGACAAAATCCCAGACCTCCTAGTTGAGTTCAGCCAAGGAGTCCTTGACTTATGTCCACCGTTTTGTGGCCCAAATTTTCTGCCACTATGGTTGTTAAGTGAATTTTTCCCCTATCTTGCGACCTTTCTTCCATAGTTGTTAAGTGAATCACTACAATTGTTCAGTGAGTAACCCTGGCTGTTAAGTGAATCTGGCTTTCCCTGTTGATTTTGCCGGTCAGGAGGTACAAAAGGGGGATCGTGTGGCCCCAGGACATGGCAGCCATCGTAAATATGAGTCACTTGCCCAGTGTCTGAATTCTGATCCCGTGACCCTGGGGATCATGAGCGCGAAAAATAGCCATAAGTCACTTTTTTTTCAGAGCCGCTGTTAACTTTTGGTCACTAAATGAACTGCTGTTAAATTGAGGACTACCTGCCCACGTTCTCACATAGACGCACCTTTATACTCTTGGCACAATAAATAACTACATCACAAGTTTACCACAGGAAATGGCAATAAATATTCCTTTACAAATTTTAAAAGTTTATTTCTTCCTCTTTTTGCATTCCTCCATTCCTTCACAAGGGAGAATTCCTGCTTTCTAAGAAGGAATATATTCCAGAAAATATATTGAACCATACGATTCTTGACTCTTGATGAATATATCTTTTCTTTTATGTACACTGAGAGTATTTGCACCAAGACAAATTCCTTGTATGCGCAATCACACTTGGCCAATAAAAGAATTCTATTTTATTCCATTTATATTTATATTCTATTTCTATTCTATTCCCTATTTTATTCTATTCTCTATTCCATTCCATTCTATTTTATCTCCTGTTCCTGTTTCTATTCTATTCTATTTCCTATTCTGTCCTATCCTATTCCCTTTTCCATTCCATTCTGTTCTATTTTCTATGATTTGATTGCTTATTGTACCCTATGACTATTATTAAGCGTTGTACCTGATGATTCTTGACTCTTGATGAATGTATCTTTTCTTTTATGTACATTGAGACCATTTGCAGCAAGACAAATTCCTGGTGTGTCCAATCACACTTAGCCAACAAAGAATTCTATTCTATTCTATTCTATTCTATTCTATTCTATTCTATTCTAT
>NW_020769544.1:316345-343633 GCF_900518735.1 Pseudonaja textilis
TCTATTCTATTCTATTCTATTCTATTCTATTCTATTCTATTCTATTCCATATTATCTATTCTATTCTATTCTATTCTATTCTATTCGATTCCAATATTTCTATTCTATTCTACGCTATTCTGTCTTGTCCTGTCCTGTTCTATTCTATTCCATTCCAATATTTCATTTCTATTCCATTCTATTTCATTCCAATATTTCTATTCTATTCTATTCTATTCTATTCTATTCTATTCTATTCTATTCTATTCTATTCTATTCTACTCTATTCTAAAAAAGTGTGTGAGTCTATTGGTAAAATCATGAGACAAAAATACATAAAAAATGGTTGTAGGAACTCGGTTTGGCTAGTCTGGAGGAAAGAAGGACCCTAACGGGAACATGAGAGCCGTGTTCCAGTATTTGAGGGTGTGAGATTTAAAAACATTCCAAATCTTATTTTGGTCACTAATTTCAAATCTTGCTCACTAATTTGACAGACAACCCTGATGTACAAACATAGAAAGTTTATTAAAAATGCGTTTGCAAAGTCAGGCCTTCCCAGAGTGGATTGAGATCATGAAGCGCAAAATCCAATATTCAAGCCATACATTTTATACTCTCTACACAATGCATGCCACACCTAAGAAGCCCTCCCCACTCCCCTCACTATCACTACGTCATACTATAACCGTGATGGCGAACCTATGGCACGCGTGTCAGAGGTGGCACACAGAGCCCTCTCTGCGGGCACACGAGCCATCACCCCAACTCAGCTCTGCCCCACATGTATGCACGCCTCCTGCTGGCCAGGAGGAGTCTTTGCCGTGCATGTGTGGGGGCAGAGTGCATGCGGGAGATGCGTGCACATGCACGGGGACAGGACGCATGTGCAGGGATGCATTGGAGTGGGCACACATGCACAGAGGGTGTGCATGCATGTGTGGAGGGTGGGGTGCATGCACAGGGATGCGCACACATTGCATTTGGGGGTTTTGCGCGCACGCAGGTGTACTTTGCGCACTCGGTGCTGAAAACGCTAACTTTCACTGCCCTATACTATTTGAAACAAGTGACTGTCCAGTCTTTTCTTAAAAACCTCCAGTGATGAAACACCCACAACTTCTGCAGGCAAGCTGTTCCACTGGTTAAATGTTCTCAGTTTGGAAAAATCTTAATTCCAAGTTGCTTCTCTCCTTAATTACTTTCCATCCATTATTTCTTGTCTTCTTTTCTGATGATTTGAAAAATAAGTGGAACCCGTCTTCTTTGTGGCAACCCCTCAAATACTGAAACGCTGGTACCATGTCCACCCCTAGTCTTTCTTTTCTCTAGACTAGCCATACCCAATTCCTGCAACTGTTCTTCAGTATGTTTTAGGCTTCAGGCCTTCAGTCATCCTAGATCAGTGGTGGCTAACCTTTTTGGGCTCCTGTGCCAAAAATTGTACATGCACTTGCGCATGCGCGTGCCAGCACCACCCCCCACGGCCCCTCCGCATGAGTGTGCAATCCCCACCACCACCGCCTTACTTGCACTGCGCCTCACAACTGATTTTCTGCCTCCCAGGGGCTTGAAAAAAGCCGCTGCAGGCTTTGCAGGCCGAATATTACGCCCAGTATTTCTGGAAATACAGGAAGTGACAAAACGGGCCTATTATTCGTCCTGAAAAGCCTCTGGGAGGCCGAAAAAGGCCTCAAACCAGCAAAAAAATCAGCTGGAGGCACGTGCATGTAAAGTGCGGTAAGTTTGCCTGTGGCTCATGTGCTGGCACAAATGGCTGTGCATGCCACCTGTGGCACATGTGCCATAGGTTCGCCATCACAGCCCTAGATGCTCTTTCCAAAAGAAATCAACACTGATTTCCTTTCAGATCGACTGATCTGATCTCCTGGATTCCCAAGGATTCTCGAGCGTCTTCTCCAACACCCTAACTTGAAACCCAACAGTGCTTTTTCAGAAGGCAACTAGACTTTTTCGGGTTTTTTGGTTTTCTTTTGAAGATGTTTTGCTTCTCATCCAAGAAGCTTCTTCAGGATCGTGGGGAAAGGAAGGATTTCTACTCCTTGCAGACAGATGGTCATTTGCATCCTTTTCAGAGGGTCGTTGAAGTCCTTGGAGGTTTATTTTATGTTTTTATGTTTATTTATTAGAATTGGTCAAGCAAAAATGAGAACAAGAATAAAAGAATAAAAATACAATGACAGGGACAATAGGCATGAGAGCCGATAAGAGAGAGATGAGAGAGAGGGAAATGAGAGATGAGGGAGATACATACACAGAGAGACATGAAAGAGATGAAAGATAAAGAGAAATAGAGATATATAGAGAGATGAAAGATGCAGAGAGATGGGAGAAAGATGAGAGAGATACACACAGAGATGAGATACACAGAGATATGAGAGATGAGAGAGAGAGAGACATACAGAGAAATACACACAGAGATGAGAGATGAGAGAGATAGAAAGAGAGATATAGACAGAGAGAAGTGGGAGAGAGATGGGAGATAGATACACAGAGAAATGAGAGATTTTATACATACATACATACATACATACATACATACATACATACATACATGATGAGGGAGATAGAAAGAGATAGATGAAGATGAGAGGGAGAGAAAGAGAGAGATGCGAGTGGCTGCACGGGATTTAAATTATGAATTTAGTAGTCCCTGAGGTCCGAAAGGTTGGGGAGCCCTGGACTAGAAAATCTCCAATATCCACCCCCCCAACCAACTCTGTTCAAGGAAGCCTCCTTTTACTGCTTACTCCGGTTTCCTTCCAAAAGGGGGATTCCCTTCTAAAAATGCTGCTTCGCATCCCCTCCCCTCGTCCCGTCCCTGGGCTCCGTCCCCTCCCTCTCTCTCCCGTTTCTCTGACTGCCTCGGGGTTGGACTAGAAGACCTCCAAGGTCCCTCCCAACTCTGTCATACTGTTAAAGAGCGATTCCCTCCTAACTTTACTGCTCCGCATCCCTTTCCCTCCCCTCTTCCCGTCCCGTCCCTGGGCACCGTCCCCTCCCTCTCCCTCCCCCCCCCGTTTCTCTAGCTGCCTGGGCCAAAGAAGCAATGGACTGCCTGCCCAACTGACCCTCCCACCCGGGACCGATTCCCTCGTGGCAGAAGGAAAGGGGGCAGGCAGGGGGACCCTCGAGGGGTCAACGCTCCCCGCTCTGCAGAGAATGGGAGGAGCCATAAGCGCTTCCGGCTTGGGCTCTACAAACTCCTGGCTGGGGTCGTTCCGGGGAGGGGGATCCACGTGCGTGGCCGGGAAGGAAGGAAGGGAGGCCGACGGCGATTGCGGATCTTTTCCTGCCCGCATCTCTCGGGGAGCAGAGTCCGGGCGAGGAAGAAGCCGCCTCTTTCCTATTGAGAGCCAGGTAAAAAGCTGCTTCTTCCTTCCTCCCTCCCTTCCTAACTTCCTTTTCCTTCGTTCGTTCTTTCCTCCCTTCTTTCCTGGGAAATGCCGGGACAGGTGAGCCTTCCAGGCAGCTTCTTGGGGCGCTGCTAAGATCGCTGCTGCCGTCCCCACTTCCTCCTGGGGGAGATGATTCTTATTCTCCTTTCTTTTCTGCCGGCCCTTCCCGACCGTTTCCCGTCGCCTCCTTTGCTCTGGCGCCGTTTAACACCCAGGAGGCTCGGAGTTGAAGGGCTGCGAAACCGGCGGGGAGAAAAGGGGGGCGATCCCTCCCAGGCGCTGCTGTTTCGGGGAGCCGCTCAAGACGAGCCCCCTCCGGAGAGAGCATCGGCTCAAGGCTCCTCCGGACGCCCTTCCATCTCTCTTCGCCCGCCTTCCTTTCCTCCCGGAATTCGGTTCCAGCGTTCAATTGAAATGAGTTTTTTAAAGTCTTCTGTGCATTGAAAAAGAGGCTGCCCTTTGTTTCTCAACCGTGGACACTTTATCACATGTGGGCTTCAACTCCCATAAGTCCCCACGTGTGAGAGACCACCACACCCACGTGTGTTGAAGTCCACAGATCTTACAGCTCCCAAGATTGAGAAAAGTTGCTGTCATCCAGGAGTGAGGAAGTTATGGCTCTTTTATGACTGATGGACTTCAAGTCCCATAGTTCTTCAGCCAGCTGACTCAGGTATTCTGGGAGTTGAAGTCCAGGCATTATAAAAGGCCAGCAGTTCCCCACTTCAAGTCCCAGCTGTGAAAAAAGATTTTGTATTCTTCCTTGATTCTCTTATAAGGGAAGGTGAACAGGTGAATCCAATCCCTGGTCCTTCCAGACCTTTTGGTTTTCCTCTCACCCAGAATGAACTTCTATGTGTTGTTGTTGTGGCTGCAAAGGACTCCTGTGAAGGGGTTCCCTAGTTAGCCAAGAAATAGGCTAAAATCAGCCTTTTGCACTGGATGCTCAAGAATATCTTAGGATGTTTGATAGCCAATAATTCCTTTGCTGTTTGTTCCCCTCTCCTAGACCCTCTTCGTGGCCATGGCTTCATCTCCCGGAACCCCAGTTCTTTGTAATGGAGGATCAACAGCGGCTGAGCTTCCAACGCAGGTAGGAGGATTCTCCCCTCCCCTCCCCTCATGTGCCAATCTCCCAATAACAGAATATCACAATTGGAAGGGATCTTGGAGATCCTCTAGCCCCTCCCCCTGTTTCAAGCAGGAGACCCTATACCCTTTCAGACAAGTGGGTGTCCAGTCTCTCCTTAAAAACCTCCGGCCCACAATTTCAGAAGACAAACTGTTCCATTGGTTAATTGTTCTCACTGTCTGGAAATTTCTCCTTAATTCCAGGTTGTCTTTATCCACCATTAGTTTCCACCCACTGTTTCTTCTCCTGCCTTCTGGTGCTTTGGAAAATAAGTTGAGCCCCCATCTTCTTTGTGGAAACTCCTCAAATATTGGAACACTGCTATTGTGTCTCCCCTGGTCCTTCTTTTCTCTAGACTGGCCCATATCCAGTTCCTGCAACTGTTTTTTGTGTCATTTAGTCTCAAAGCCTTTAATCCTTGGTTGTTGTTTGCACTTTTTCCAAAGTCTCCCCATCTTTTTTGTAATGTGACCAAAACTGAACTTGGTATTCCAGGTGTGGTCTTTACTCTGGTTTTTTTTTTAAAGTGGTGAATATGAAAGCCCAAAGTAAAAAAGCTTGGCTTTTGTAGAGAGTGCAGCAGATGCCCAGATGAAGTTGGAGACTCTGACATAGACTTGGAGACTTTTATATAAACATAAATATACTTAACATGGAAATTTACAGCAGTCTTTTTCGCCATCCAGAAAAGGAAGAACGTAAGTAAGATAGTCAGGAAAACAGAGGAACATCCTGAGGTAAATCATGCAGAACACAGGGAAAAAAGGCGGGAAAAAAGGGAAACGCCCCCTTTCTACTTACAGCAGCCAATCATAGCGCAGATTGCATCCTGCATGAGTCAGCACTCTAATCAGTTACAATTGTGTTCTGGCCTATTGTAGACTTTACTCTTCCAGATACTAAATTCAATATCCTACATGCTCTTTTGCCCTACTTGGAAGCTGTGGAGGTTTTTCATTAAGAAGAAGAATCGCATGTAATTCATTAAAGTGTTCATTGTTAGGAATGTTCATGGAATACGTTGCTTTTTATTCCCCCTCCCTGTGTCAGGATTTGGTATCATTTGAGGACGTAGCTGTGTTTTTCTCCGTGGAGGAGTTGGCCCTGCTGGATTCTGAGCAAAAAGCCCTGTACCGAGAGGTCATGCTGGAAAACAAGAGGAACCTGGCTTCGTTAGGTAAGGGATTCTGTTATTGTAGTGCAAAATATTTTTTTTAAATTAATGCACGTGCAATCCTCCAGCATTATTATTCCTTTTTTGTTGCTGTATTCTTCTCTAAAGTGCTGATTTTCTAATTTGCAAGCTATTTATCTGAGGTTTTCATCCTTTTCTATGAAGCCTGGCTTTTCTTCACAAATGGACAGTAAGGAGAGTATTGGCCTTCACAATTCCCTCTCTCCCTTTTGTGAAGAATCAGATTCAATCTTGCACATGCTGTGCAGGAAGGGAAGAAATAACCAAGTGGAACAGGTTAAACACAAAGATGGAGTATATAAACCACAGTTTAATACAGTACTGTAAATAAAAGATTTTCAAATACTGTGCTCTCTTCTCTCCCTCTTTCTCCCTTCCTCTCCCCCCCCCTCCAGGACAAGATACAATCCTTTTCTATCAACTCTTTCTTAAACTAGAAGTGTCTTCCCAAGGAAAGCGACCAAGCTCTACTCCGGCTCAACATGGAGGTAAGAAACAAAGGAAAAGTATCAATTTGAACTTGAAAATGAAAATAATTAAAGCCCATGAGAGGGGAAGAAGGTAAAGACCTTAGAAAAAGGAGGAGGACTGGCTTGTTCTACCATATGCACTATCCTTAAGGGTAAAGATAAAAGAGGTGATTAAATTAGCTCCAGGAGCCGATGCCATAATCACGAGAAATAGGACAGGCCTCTTTTCAAAAACAGAACAGCTCCTTGTGCTTTGGATTGACGATCTGATCCCAAAAAGAAGTCCCGTTAATATTCATCTGATTCAGGGAGAGGCACGGAGCATTTTTGAAACACTAGAGCGAGCAGCGGGTGAGGAGTACAATGAGACCTTTGGAGCCAGTCGTGGCTGGTTTGCACCATTCCAAAAACAATTTAATTACTATAACTTACGAACAACAGGTAAAGCTGTGTGTGCTGATCAAGCTGCCCAACACTTTCCAGATCAATTGGATGAAATTTTACTGTAAATATATATTTACAGTGTGTGTACATACATACATACATACATGTGTATGTGAGTAATATTAATTTATATCAAGTTTAAGTCGGCTTCTCTGACTTCATTTCAATACCTATTGACCAACTGCCTGACAGGTTTTTTCCCCCTGGTCTGAAAGGGTGGTGGATGTGAGCAGCTCACATAAAAGACTTAATTTGTTTGATGTATGCAGTAGATAACAGTGTCCTCTACATTTCTACTCCTACTTAGTCTGATAAAATGGCCTTAAATCTCCACACTGTTTCCGTGAAGTTTCCCATCCTAGCCTGTTTCCCATCCTGCCTCTAGTACTTGTTTTTTTAGAACTTGCTTTCATTTTTTGCTTTTGGTCTATAATGATGACACTTAAGAGCCCGATAAGAATCCACGGGTTTATCAGAAGGATTTATACTCCTTGCAGTCACCTGGTCGGAAAGAATTCTTATGACCAAATGACTGCAAGGATTATCAATCCTTCCATCCTCCACCGTTCAATCAGAACTGAAGAAGCTTCTTGGATGAGAAGGGAAACATGTTCAAGGAAAAAAGAAAGTCCAGTTGCCTTAAGAAAAAGCCCCTTTGGGATAAGGAGGAATGAACACCTCAGGGTAACTGAGAACCAGCTTTTTTCAAGGAAAAACCTCTTCATGGAGATGAGGCTGAAGCTCATTTCCCAGGTCCAGAACCTCAACATTTCTACCTTGTCAGATTGAAATTAAACCAATAGGTTCTCCATCATCAAGTCTATTGTTTATTAGTTAGGACTGAGTATTTCTTTTTTTACACTATTGTTTATATAGTTTTTATCTTTTTAATAAGGCATCAAGTGTTTCCCTATGGCAAGCTGGAGGCCAAAAAATTTAATGAATAAATGAACAAATGAATGAATGAAGGCCTCTTTTAAGTGTCCCTTTTGCTTCCTTTGAGCTAAATATGAAGCCGTAGAGCTGATGGTTCTCACCCCATAAATTTCAAATGATCTTAGCCAAGATTTTCACGTTTTCATTTTGTACCACCGAGGACAAGAGAGAGTCAAAGGTCAAATCTTATATCAACATAATATCAAGCACAGCACCATGTGTCAGTAACAGACCCAAAAGAATCAAAACTCTGAGGTTTGATGATTCCTCAAAGTATAGATTTATTCGCCAAGTCCTATTGGCACAGCTGGTAAAAAGTCTCTGACTCCGAAGGCCCAGAGGTTTTCCCCACCCAATTCAAAGTTCTTCCCCCCCAGTCCACTCATCCATCACATGGTCCAATCAGGTCACAGTCTGAGTCGTTTGTTTTCCTCATGTGCCTCACCAGGTGCTGATGAGAACATCCTTGGTTCCCAGGGGAAAGAATTCTATGTTGGCTAAACATGCCCAGCTATCTCTACTCCCCACTCCCATTCCCACAGCTCTATCCAGCCTCACTGTGCCAACCCTGAACACGATCCAAAATGGCTTTAGGATTGACACAATGTTGTGAACAAGTGCAATTTTGGAGGAAGTTTGATACTGTTCAAATACAGCAATGGTGCTTGAACCCTTTCGCACCTAAGTTTGTGTTAACTTTTATTTTTTTATTGTTACAAGCAGGTGACGGATGGCAGATGGAGGATTCTGGCCAAGGAGCAGCCGTACCTTTACCAAAAGACAAAACAGAAGCTACAGAAAAGATGTATGGAAAGCAAAGTTCTGAGCAAAACCAGTTAACGGGGGAGCTGGAGAATTGCACTGGTTTACCTTGTCCAGATACCAATGTCTTACTGGACACTGATGATTGCCATGAAAAAGAAGTGTGTTCAAGGTGTGGGAAGATACTCTGTGATGAATCTGGATTATGTGACTGTGGTGAAAGCCCTGCTGGAGAGAAACAAGATGAAAGCAGGCAAAACCCCAGAAGGAGCCTTGCTCCTCCTTTACATGAAAGAATACAAGGAGGAGGGAAACCGTACAAATGTACGAAGTGTGCAGAAAACTTCAGTACAAGCCACTCCCTTGCATTACATAAAAAGATTCACAAAGCAGAGGATCCACACAAATGTCTGGATTGTGGAAGGACCTTCAGGCAGAAAAATCATCTTAATTCACATAAGAAGGTCCATGAAAAGAGGAAGCAACATCAGTGCATTAATAGGGGAAACAGCTTTGGAAGCAGCGCCTCCCTTATTTCCCATCAACGCCTCCACAGAGAGAAGTTGCATCAATTCAGGGAGGGTAGAACAAGGATTACTCAGAGGAAGAAACTGAATTTCCAGAAAAAAAGCTCCACTGTGAAGAAATCATATAAATGCCTTGAATGTGGGAATTGCTTCCGCTATGCGAGTGTCCTCACTTGCCATAATAAGACCCATACAGGGGAAAAGCCCTATCGTTGCACAGTGTGTGGAAAGAGCTTCAAGGCAAAAAGTAGCTATATCATACATAGCAGAATCCACACAGGAGAGAAACCATACAAATGCCTGGAGTGTGGAAAGAGCTTCAGGAAAAAAGATTATCTTAAGTCACATGAGAGGATCCACACAGGAAAAAAACCATTTCAATGCATGGAATGTGGAAAGAGCTTCAAAACAAGATATGGATATATCTTACACAGCAGAATCCACACGGGGGAGAAACCCTTTCAATGCCTGCAATGTGGAAAATGCTTTTCCCGTTCTGATAGCTTTCGTGCCCACCAACGGACCCACACAGGGGAGAAACCGTACAAATGCCTGGAGTGTGGAAAGAGCTTCTGTACATCTAGCATCTTAACTTCCCATCAAAGTATGCACAGAGGAGGGAAACCAAATCAATGCACCGAGTGTGGGAAGTGCTTCAGTCAAAAAAGTCATCTTAATACCCATAAAAGAATCCACACAGGTGAAAAGCCCTATAAGTGCACCGAGTGTGACAAATGCTTCACCAATTCATGGGTCCTCACTTGCCACAAAAGGCTCCATACTGGGGAGAAACCATATGAATGTCGCACATGTGGAAAGAGCTTCAATACAAAACAAAGCTGTATCATACATAGCAGAACCCACACTGAGGAGAAGCCCTATGAATGCTTGGAGTGTGGGAAAAGTTTCAGCACATGCAGCAGATTAATCTTACATAATAGGATCCACACCGGAGAGAAACCCTATGAATGTGCAGAGTGTGGAAAATGCTTCAAGACCTCCAATGCCCTTACTTCCCATAAGAGGATCCACACAGGGGAGAAACCCTATGAATGCTTGGAGTGTGGAAAAAGCTTTCGCAACACCTCGAATCTAGCCTTACATAATAGGATGCATAAAGGGGAAAAACCTTATAAATGCCTGGACTGTGAAAAGAGGTTCAGTCAAAAAGGTCATCTTAAGTTACATGATATGATCCACACGGGGGAAAAACCATTTCGATGCATGGAGTGTGGAAAGAGCTTCTGTCGTTCTGCAACCCTTACTGCCCATCACAGAAGCCACACAGGGGAGAAGCCCTTTCAATGCCTTCAGTGTGGAAAGCACTTTGCTAGTTTTGGTGGCTTTCATGCCCACAAACAGACCCACACAGGGGAGAAACCATACAAATGCTTGGAGTGTGGAAAGAGCTTCAGTCAAAAAAGTCAACTTAAGTCACACGAGAGGATCCACACGGGGGAAAAACCATTTCGGTGCCTGGAGTGTGGAAAGAGCTTCAGTCAAAAAGGTCAACTTAAGTCACACGAGAGGACCCACACAGGAGAAAAACCATATAAATGCCTGGAGTGTGGAAAGAGCTTCAGTCAAAAAAATAATCTTAATTCACATGAGAGGATACACAGGGGAGAAAAACCATACAAATGCCTGGAGTGTGGAAAGAGCTTTGGTCAAAAAGGTCAACTTAAGTCACATGAGAGCATCCACACAGGAGAAAAACCATTTCATTGAATGGAGTGTGGAAAGAGCTTCCGTTTCCCTGCATCCCTTACTGACCATCACAGAATCTACATGGGGGAGAAGCCCTTTCAATGTGTGGAGTGTGGAAATAGTTGCAGCAGCAGTTTAAGCTTACATAATAGGATCCATACAGGGGAAAAGCCGTATCATTGCAAGGTGTGCAAAAAGAGTTTCGCACACAAAGGCAATTTTAATTTACGTAAGAGGATCCATGCTGGAGAGAAGCCATATAAACGCGCAGAGGGTGGAAAATGCTTCAGGATCTCCAATGTAAGAGGATTCACACAGGGGAGAAACCCTATAAATGCATGGAGTGTGGAAAAAGCTATAATGATAGTGGCAGTCTTATCTCCTACAATAAAATCCACACGGGAGAAACCATTTAAATGCATCAAGTGTGGGAAGAGTTTCAAAGATGGCAGGAATCTTATGCTGCATAAAAGAATCCACACAGGAGAAGTCCTATCAGTGTGTGGAGTGTGGAAATAAATGCAGAACTGGGAGTGATCTTAATCAACATAAGAAGTCGTACAGTAGGAAAAAAATGTGAATTGGTTCCTGTTCTCAAAATTTGCTTCATGAATTAACTTTTGGATATTAGATCTTAGATTAGAAACAGTAAGATTAGAAATGGAATAGAATATAAAAATAGGAATGGGGAAGGGAAGGGAATTCTCTCATTGGTCAAGTGTCATTGGACATACAAGGCCTATGTCTCCAATGGATACGTTCTCAAGTGTACGTAACATACAACAAATGATCAACTTTTGTCAATGTGAATAGCAAAGGGAGGGGGGGATTTGGGAACTAACACATCCAGATGTCTGAAGATTCTCAGTCATCCAGGCTGCGGTTCTTCCAAAGTTACTTTTATCAAAAGGCAACTGGACTTATTTATTTCCTTGAGGAGATTTCCCTTCTCATTGAAAAAGTTTCTTCAGTTCTCTTTCTTCTTGAATAAGAAGTGAAATGTCTCCAAGGAGAAACAAAGTCCAGTTGGCTTTTGTAGAAAACCACCTTTGGGAGAACACCTTCAGGCAACATAAGGCTGGAGAAAGCTGGCTTGGAGTCTAGAGAAGATGCTGAAAAATTTCAAGAGGAAACATTGCAATCTAAGTGGTGAGGTCCAGACCTGGTGGTGTTGACTCTCCACGTTTCCCTGATGTTGGAAGGAATCAAGCAGTGAATCTACTACACCCATGTGGAGAAAGTCAGGCCAGAACAAAGAGAAGCAGGACCTCCAGTGAGCTCTTCACTGGGAGAAAGTGGCGGAAGAGAATGAACTCTTGGATTACTAAGACTCGAGAGTTGTGTCAAAAGTTATAACTGGAGGGATGGCTCTGTGTGTCTGCACCACCTTTAACCTTGGTTGTGTTTAACTGATTTCTAGTCTGAGATACGATATTGATTCTGCTTGATTTTTATTAATGCCCTAAATTATGCAGCAGCTTAAGACTTAGCTTTTACATCTCAGATACTCAGCTTACACATCTCAGATACAGGCTCTTTTGGGTGGGTAAATTGGACAATTCAGGGAACCAGCTTCAGAAAATACAAGTGGCCCTTGATTTATGACCACAATTAAGCCCCAAATTTTCCATGGCAAAGCAAGACAGTTGTTAAGTGAGTTTTGTGCCATTGTACAAGTTTTGCCACAGTTGTTCAGTTAGTAACATGGTTGTGAAGTGAATCTGATTTCCCCTTTGACTTAGCTTGTCTGAAGGTCTGAAACGGTGATCCCATGACCCTGGGATACTCCAAATATTGAAAATACAGGCCAGTTGCCAAGTGTCTCAATTTTTATCACATGACACAGGGATGCTGCGGTTGTGTGGGAAAAAAATCATAAATCATGTTTTTCAGTGCTATTGTAACTTCGTACCGTCACTGAAGAAATGATTGTAAGTTGAGGATTAACCGTAAAGCAGCAATTGATTATTTGTTATTAAGGCAGTGAAGGAGTAAATGAGTCAAACTAATATTGGCTATTTGCTTTGAATATGAATTGCTTATGCTACTATATAAATTGTTCCTGATTAAACCAATATTTGCTTCTGATACGATATACTGCTAGAAATCATGTGTTATGAATTGAGCTTTGTTATTGGCTCCTGCTTATATTATTGTATCCTGTCAGAAATTGTAAGGAATTAATTCTAGTGTCAACTCAAAAACATTTCTCTGGTCTTTTAGAGTGGACAGCAGAGAGGGAGTGGGGGAAGTAATGCATTCCTAAAATGCTTTCATAAATTAATGGCGAGGCCACTGAAGCTTCTGGTAGCGCAAGATTATTACTGGAGAGCAAGATTGATGACTCTTGGCTATGGGCGTGTCCCATTGGAGGATATACATCCAAGGAGTGGGGGGAAGACCAGGGTCAAGGATGAAATGAATGATACAGAGTCGTCTGCATCCAGGTAACACAGGGATATTCACTCCTAATAAATCTTGTTTGTTTGTTTTGACTCTGAGAGATGCGGCTAGAGACTCATGATTTGAATGGGGGTGGATGCCAGAGCCCTAACATCTAGCTGTGTGAATTGTAGCCTTAGTGAATGGTTAGCATTAGTACAAAGTTTCTTATCTTGTTTCTGTCTCTCACTTCTGTCCTTGGCTTCAAAGCTAGCCCCATCCTTGAAAATAGAGAAGAAATTGTTGTTACCCAGGAATATCAGGAACCCGAATAGGGAGTTTCCTGCCTCATAGATTCTGAATCCTGAAACCATTTTCTGCTGAATAAACAACTTGGCCAGGGAGGGAAACCTCCCCTATAGGAACGCTCCATAGATAAGGTGGGCAGAGACAGGGACGTGAACAAAGGACGCTTTAAAGACCACATTGTCTCTCATTGGGTAAACTTTGATTCTAACTGGGTTCTAATGTGTATAATACTCTGAGCCACCCTTGCAGGGTGTGGCTATTCCTTACATGCATTTTGACTGTATTTTGTTTTGGATATAGTTTTGTCACACAGCTTTTGCTTTGGCCATAAATAAAAGCTGTTTTTTTTTTTGCAAACCTCGTCTCAAGTCTCACTCTCTTTGGCATCTCAGTGGCTTTGGGAAACTTCTGGGACCTTACAGCAGAATCATGAATGTTAAGAAAGTTTTGTTTCAGTCTAGCTGACCATTGTCAATTCATTGAAACCCACCTTGGAAAACATAAGGAAGGAATTTCTTCACATCAAATAGGTCAGGGCCTAGACTAGGGGGTCTCCAAACCTGGCGATTTAAAAACTTGTGGACTTCAACTCCCAGAATTCCTCTGGCACATGTTGCCATACTGGCGGGGGAATTCTAGGAGTTGAAGTTGCCAAGTTTGGAGACCCTTGGCCTAGACTTATAGAATTATGGTCTGTTGTTATTTATAGTGCCTTCCTGCTGTAAAGTATTTCAACGTCCAGCACATGGGAAACAGAGAAAAGAATTATGGTCCATATTTCCTTGCTCTTCCAAAAAAGGATTACAAGCATTACGAGACTCCTGAGTCTTCTAAATAAAAACTTAAAAACTCAAAATGTACTAGAGATTTGAACACCTTGAAAAAGAAGTAGGCTGTAAATAGGAAATATCATGGAAAGATATGCTGTATTACTACCAAACCGACATTTACAAACACATTGAGGTTTCTCTGTGTACACATTAGGATAGACTTAAATCACTTAGTAGAGCTCTGTATTACATATATCGGTATTCAGGAAGGCTAAGATGTGAGTGTAAAACAGGCAGGAATTACTGTAAAGGGAGATGAGAAAATTCCTTCTGACTTGTAAACTGTGTGGCAAATGCCGTCTAAAGCCCTCCAGTGGGCGTTGGTGGGGTACAAAGGCTTTCAGGGTGTTTTCCTTGTGTTACGTTTTCTGTGGAATAAAGTTTTTGCTTCCAATCTTGTCTTCAACATCTTCAATTTGAGGCTGGGCACATCTGGCAAAGCACCTGGAGCAGGAAAGGGGAGGAAAACCAAAAGTGCCTTTGACTTCAGAAGGATCTCTTCCCTCCTATCAGGCATTTTGGAAGCGCAATTCTTGAGGGGAAAATGGGGAATCCTCCAGGAACCCCCTCTCTGCAAACTGGAAGCAGGCTTCGTTAGGCTTGGAGCCGTTTAACTATAGGAGAAGAAGCAATGCACTCGCTGCCCATCCTACCCAGGACGGAGTGAGGGGGAGATGGGCAGGCAGGGGGACCCCCGAGTGGGCGGCGCTCTCCACCCTTCAGGAGAATGGGAGGAGCTGGATGGAAAGGGGAGGAGTTATAAGCGCTTCCTGCTTCGACTGTCCAAAGTCCTGGTGGTGGATCCGCGTGCGTGGCCGGGAAGGAAGGAAGGAAGCGGGGCCAGCGGAGCTCCGAGGAAAGCGGATCTTTTGCTGTGCGTAACTCTTGGAACGAAGAACAGCCGCCTTTCCCTGCGGGCGCCAGGTAAGAAGCTCCTTCCTTCCTTTTCCCCACCTGGCCATCCTGGAGGAAAATACTTGGCTGGGGGCGTTCCGGGGAGGGGGATCCACGTATGGCGATCGTGGGTCTTTTCTTTATTTTCTTTGGTTTGTCAATTGCTTACAACATAATAGGTATAAGTAAAAACATAGTTATGAATATACGGATACATATAAGAAAAATAAAAGAAACAATAGGACAGGGAGGGTAGGCACGTTGGTGCGCTTATGCACGCCCCCTGCAGACCTCTTAGGAAAGGGGTGAGGTCAATAGTAGACAGTCTAAGGTTAAAGTTTTTGGGGTTTGGGGAAGAAACCACAGAGTCAGGTAGAGTATTCCAGACATTGACCACTCTGTTGCTCTCGGGAAGCGGAGTCCGGTGGAGGAAGAAAGCCGCCTCTTTCCTATGGAGCACCAGGTGAGAAGCTCCTTCCTTCCTTCCTTCCCTCCCTCCTTCCTTCCTTCCCTCCCTTCTATCCTTTCTCCCTCCCTCCCTCCTTTCCCTCCCTCTTATCCTTCCTCCCTCCTTCCTTCCCTTTTCTCACCTGGGGGAATGCCTGGACAGGTGAGCCTTCAAGGCAGCTTCTTGGAGTGCTCCTAAGATCGCTCCTGCCGTCCCCACTTTCTCCTGGGGGAGATGATTCTCCCTTCCCAATCGTTTCCCGGCACTTTCTCTTTCCCCTCTGGGGCTGTTTCAGGTCCAGAAGGCTCGGGGTTGAATGGCTGCTAAAGCGGCCGGAGGGAAAGAGGTGATCCCTCCCAGGAGCTGCTGTTTCGGGGAGTTGCTCTGGACGAGCCCCCTCCGGAGAGAGCATCAGGCAAAGGCTCCTTCCAATGCCTTTTAATCCTCAGGATGGATTTTTGCCTGAGTTTCTTTCGTCCCTGAATTCCTTTTCATTGTTTCATTTAACAGTGTTTTTAAAGCCTCTTGTGCATCGAAAAAGTATTGTGTGCTTTTAAAAAGGTGTCGCCCTTTGCCTGTAGACCAGCCTGTCCCAACCGTGGCAACTTTTAAGATATGTGGAGACTAACTACCAGAATTCCCCCATGGGAGTTGAAGCCCAAATGTCTTCAAGCTGCCAAGGCTAAAGAAATATTGCTCTAGTCCAGGGGTGGGGAATGTGGGCCCTTTTTATCACTGCCGGACTTCCACTCCCAGAGATCCTGAGCCAGCTGTGACAGGAACTCTGGGAGTTGAAGTCCACCAGTCCTAAAAGGGGCCATACTTTCCCACTTTTGTTCTAGGCTATTCCAAAGGGAAAGTCCTAGCTAGGAAAAAAGAGTTATTTTCATCTTCCCTGATTCTCTGATAAGGGAGGGTGGACATCCGCATTCTGATGACCAAGATTCTTCCATTGAAAGGGCTGAAAGAAAGGAAATCTGTCCTGGGTGTAGGGAAGGGTGACAGAGAAACCACAACAGGCTTGCTAAAAGTAAATATACAAATATTTGTTGGAGGTGCAAGAAAGAGGTAGGAACATATAAACATATGTGTTGGGATTGTGATAGTGCACAAAAAATAAGGGACACTGTGCTTAGAGAAATTAGAGCACTTTTGAATATAGATTTAGATATCTCACCGAGAATTGTATTACTGTTTGTTGGTGGTGGAAAAACAGGATATAAATGAAACAAAAAAGGAATTGATTGTAAATTTGATAATGGTAGCTAGATTAGTGATGGCTAAATATTGGGGATGTAATTGGGATATTGAAAGAAATGGTATAACGAAATTTGGAGTATGGCCACAAATGATAACTTAACAACATAAATTAAATTTTAAAAAGGGATGATTAAAGCAAACAATTATAATGAAATATAGGGTGATTTTTATAAAAACAATGTTGGTGGAATGCAAAGAGAATAAACCTACTCAAGAATATATGTTGTTTTGGAGGGGATAAGGACACAATTGGAATATATTATATATCTTTTAGTTGTTATAGAAGAAAAAAATATAAGAAAAAAATTGGCCTCCGTGGCTGGGGTTGCACTGTATTTTACCCATCTGGCAAGGATGGAAGGCTGAGTCAACCTTGAGCCTGGTGGGATTTGAACTGCTAAATTGCAGGGAGCCTATTATCAGCAGACGTGGCCTGCAGTACAAGCACTCTAGCCACTGCACCACGGAGGCTCTTAAGTTATGTGAATTTAGTAGCTGGAACAGTGGAGTTTGCACAAGGAGTCAGAATACACATTACAGCCGATTGGTTGGAGCTTTCTCCTGCATGATGCAATCTATGCTGTGATTGGTTAATGTGAGTGTGAAGGGGGAGTTTCCTTGTTTCCCGCCTTTTTTCCTCTGTGTGTTCTGTAATTTTACCTCAGGACGCTCATCTTAGCCTGATTATCTTGTGTATTGTAAATATTGATGTAAACATCAATTTTACTGCAAACATATTAATTTTACTGTAAATATATATATATAGTGTGTGTGTGTGTGTGTGTATATACCATATATAGAGATAGATATTAATGTATAAAACATGAATTTATATAAAGTTTGTGTCAGTATCTCTGACTTCATTTGAGTACCTACTGAGCAGTTCCCTGACAGGTTTTTCCCCCTGGTCTGAAAGGGTGGTGGATGTGAGCAGCTCAGATAAAAGACTTAATTTGTTCGATTTATCAGTAGATAAGAGTGTCCTTCTCTACATTTCTACTCCTACTTAGTCTGATAAAATGGCCTAAAACCTCCACACTGCCTCCATGACTGTCTCCCATCCTAGCCTGTTTCTGATCCTGCCTCTCACACTTGTTTTTTAGAAGTTCCTTTCATTTTGTTGTTTTTTGGTCTACAATGATGACACTTAAGAGCCCAAGAAGAATCCACCGGTTTATCAGAAGGATTTATACTCCTTGCAGTCATCTGAAGTAAAACAAGACAAGACATCCGATGCATAGAAAACAATCTCATGTTCACCCTTTAGTTTATAGTTTAGCTCATCGTATAGTTTCAGATAATAAGAGGGAGTTGGGAGGGCTTGTTAGGCGTGGTGTGCGTTGTGCAGGGGGTATAAATGTATTAGTTTGAAAATAGGATTTTGTTCTCCTTGTGCTCAATCCACTTGGGAAGGGTCTTGGAGGCTGCGCTTGCAACCGCTTTCTTTTCTAAACGTTTGAAATTGTGAACCAGACTTGTCTTCGTATTGTGCGTATAAATTTATTAGGGGTCTTACAACTCACACAGGCATCTTAGAAATAATTAATAACTAGCAGTCAGCACGGGTTTGTTAAAAACAGATCATGCCAAACCAATCTTATTTCATTCTTCAACATAATGACAAAGTTAGTTGACCAGCAAAATACCGTGGACATAATATATTTAGATTTCAGCAAGGCATTCAACAAAGTAGACCATAACCTACTTCTTAGTAAGCTAGAAAAAAGTGGAATAGATAACACCACCAGTACATGGACTCACAACTGGCTGACAAACCATACTCAAATAGTAGTCCTTAATGGGTCTAAATCTACATGGAGGGAAGTAAGCAGTGAGGTGCCAGAAGGTTCTGTCTTAGGCCCAGTACTCAATATCTTCATTAACAACTTAGATGAGGGAATAGAAGGGGAACTTACCAAATTTGCAGATGATACTAATAGGAATAGCTAACACCCAAGAAGATAGGCTCAAGATCCAGATGGATGTTGACAGATTAGAACATTGGGCTGTGTTTAACAAAATGAAATTCAATGTAGAGAAAAGTAAAGTCCTACACTTAGGCAAGAAAAACCAAAAGTACACATATAGACTGGGTGAAACCAGGCTCAATAGCAGTAACTGTGAGAGGGATCTTGGAGTCTTAGTGGACAACCAGCTAAATAGGAGCCAGCAGTTTGCAGCAGCCATCAAAAAAGCTAATGCAATCCTAAGTTATATTAACAGAGGGATACAATCAAGATCAAGTGAGATACTAATACCACTCTATAAAGCCTTAGTAAGACCACACCTAGAGTACTGCATCCAGTTTTGGTCACCACATTATAAAAAGGATGTTGAGGCTCTAGAAAACGTACAGAGAAGAGCAACCAGGACAATTAGGGGGCTGGAGACTAAAATATATGAACAACGGTTGCAGGAACTGGGCATGGCTAGTCTAGTGAAGAGAAGGACCAGGGGAGACATGATAGCAGTCTTCCAATATTTGATGGGCTGCCACAGGGAGGAAGGGGTCAAGCTATTTTCTAAAGCACCTGAAGGCCAGACAAGGAATAATGGATGGAAACTGAACAAGGAGAGATTTAACCTGGAAATAAGGAGAAACTTTCGGACAGTGAGAACAATCAACCAATGGAACAGAAGTTGCCCTCAGAGGTTGTGGGAGCACCATTACTGGAGACTTTCAAGAAGAGATTGAACTGCCATTGGTCACAAATGGTGTAGGGTCACCCACTGAAGGGGGGGGTTGGACTTATCACTAGATGACCTCCAAGGTCCCTCCCAACTCTTATTCTGTTAAAGCAGGGGTGTCCAACCTTGACAACTTTAAGACTCGTGGACTTCAACTTCCAGAATTCCTCAGCCAGCTTTGCTGGCTGAGGAATTCTGGGAGTTGAAGTCCACGAGTCTTAAAGTTGCCAAGATTGGACACCCCTGTGTTAAAGAGTGATTCCCTCCTAATTTTGCTGCTCCGCATCGCTTTGCCTTCCCTCCTACAGTCCCTGGGCCTTGTCCCCTCCCTCTTCCCCCTGTTTCTCTGACTGCCCGGGGCGAAGCAGCTCTGGACTCCCTGCCCAGCTGACCCTCCCACCCCGGGACCGATTCCCCCGGAACAGAAGGTAGGATCGATTCCCCCGAGTGGGCGGCGCTCCCCGACCTGCAGAGAATGGGAGGAGCTATAAGCGTTTCCGGCTTGGGCCCTGCAAATTCCTGGCTGGGGTCGTTCTGGGGAGGGGGATCCACGTGCGTGGCCGCGAAGTGTCCAGTGGCGATCGCGGATCCTTTCCTGCCCGGGTCTCTAGGGGAGCGGAGGCGAGGCGAGAAAGAGAGCCGCGTCATTCTTAGCGAGAGCCGGGTAAAAAGCTCCTTCTTTCCTTCCTTCCTTCATTCCTCCCTCCCTTTTCCTTCCTTCCTTCCTTCCTGGGAAATGCCGTGACAGGTGAGCCTTCAAGGCAACTTCTTGGGGCGCTGCTAAGATCGCTGCCGCCCCCCCACTTCCTCCTGGGGGAGATGATTCTTATTCTCTTTTCTTTCCTGCCGGCCCTTCCTGACCGTTTCCCGTCGCTTCCTTTGCTCTGAGGCCGTTTCAGATCCAGGAGGCTCGGAGTTGAAGGGCTGCGAAACCGGCGGGGAGAAAAGGGGGGCGATCCCTCCCAGGCGCTGCTGTTTCGGGGAGCCGCTCAAGACGAGCCCCCTCCGGAGAGAGCATCTCCATCTCTTCGCCCGCCTTCCTTTCCTCGTTCCCATCGTTCAATTGAACTGCATTTTGGGTGCATTTAAAGAGGCGTCGCCCTTTTCCTGTGGGCCATTGTTTCTCAACCTGGGCAACCTTGTGATTTGTGGGCTTCCACTCCCAGAATTTCCCACGTGTGTTGAAGTCCACATATCTCAACAGCTGCCAAGATTGAGAAACGTTGCTGTCATCCAGGGGTGAGGAAGTTATTGGCTCTTTTATGACTGGTGGACTTCAAGTCCCAGAATTGCTCAGCCAGCTGACTCAGGTATTCTGGGAGTTGAAGTCCAGCAGTCATAAAAGGCCTGTAGTTCCCCATTTCAAGTCCCAGCTGAGAAAAAATTTTTTTGAAGTCTTCCTTGATTCTCTCTCAAGGGAAGGTGAACATTATAGCAACGTAGAATAACAGAGTTGGTGCTTTAATGCAACACATTTGTGGCTGAAATAATCTGCCTCTGATTCCAATCCCTGGTCCTTCCACACCTTTCGGTTTTCCTCTCACCCAGAATGAGCTATGAGTTCTAGCTATGGCTGCAAAGGACTCTCGTGAAGGGGTTCCCTAGTTAATCTAAAATAGGCTAAAATCAGCCTTTTGCACTGGATGTTCAAGAATATCCTTAGGATGTTTGATAGCCAATTATTCCTTTGCTGTTTGTTCCCCTCTCCTAGACCCTCTCATGGCCATGGCTTCATCTCCCGGAACCCCAGTTCTTTGTAATGGAGGATCAACAGCGGCTGAGCTTCCAACCCAGGTAAGAGGATTCTCCCCTCCTCTCCAGGTGTGCCAATCTCCCAATAACAGAATATCACAATTGGAAGGGATCTTGGAGATCTTCTAGTCCATCCCCCTGTTTCAAGCAGGAGACCCTATACCCTTTCAGACAAGTGGCCGTCCAGTCTCTCCTTAAAAACCTCCAGCCCAAAACTTCTGAAGGCAAACCCTTCCATTGGTTAATTGTTCTCACTGTCAGGAAATTTCTCCTTAATTCCAAGTTGCCTTTATCCACTATTAGTTTCCATCCATTGTTTTCTTCTCCTGCCTTCTGATGCTTTGAAAAATAAGTTGAGCCCCCTCTTGTTTGTGGAAACCCCTCAAATATTGAAACACTGTTATCGTGTCTCCCCTGGTCCTTCTTTTCTCTAGACTATCCAGTTCCTGCAACTGTTTTTTGTGTCATTTAGTCTCAAAGCCTTTAATCCTTGGTTGCTGTTTGCACTTTTTCCAAAGTCTCCACATCTTTTTTTGTAATGTGGTGACCCAAACTGAACTTGGCATTCCAGGTGTGGTCTTTACTCTGGGTTTTTTTTTTTTAAGTGGTGAATATGAAAGCCCAAAGTAAAAAGTAAAGTCTAAGCATGGCTTTTGTAGAGAGCGCAGTAGCTGAGAGAGCGCAGATGAAGTTGGAGATAGTAACATAGACCTGGAGACTTTTATATAAACTTAAATATATTTAACATGAAAAATTTACAGCAGCCTTTGTCACCATCCAGAAAAGGAAGAATGTAAGATAGTTAGGAAAACAGAGGAACATCGTGAGGTAAATCTAAACTTAGCATCATGTAGAACACAGAGAGGGGAAAAAGGAGGGAAAAAAGGGAAACGCCCCCTTTCTACTTACAGCAACCAATCGTAGCGTAGATTGCATCCTGCATGAGTCAGCACTCTCTAACTCAGCAGTCGGCCACCGGTGGGCCATGAGAAAATTTTGGTGGGCTGCAGAGCAATCTCACCCCCAGAGCACCCCCACAAAGCAATTAATCCAGGCTGTGTAGAAACACAAGGCTGCGCAGCCCACATGGTCCGTGGGAACCCTCCCTGCCCTCTCACACTTTACCTGGTAAACTTGCCTGCTAAATTCCTATTTTTCCTTTTTCCGACCATCATCTGTTCTGCTATGCCGAGAGATTTAGATTAACTAGGAAGCAGGAAATTTGGATTTCTTGATTTCTAGCTAGTCTTTAGATCTTCGGTGCAGCACAGCTGAACCTCCCTTAGGACTGAAGGTTTGCTTGCAAGCAAATTCAGTGCAGACTCACAGCAAGCAAATTTGAGAGACTGGGCTAGCCGATGGCAGATAGCTAGATCACTGAATGATTTTTTGAGCAACTCAGTCTGCCTGCTTTGCCCGATTTTGGGTAAAATTTGCTCTTTTATAAAATAAAGAATTCAATATTTACATGCATGGTGTGTTGTGAGTTAATTTTGTGAGTTTGCTTGCAAGCAAATTTTATGTCACAGACTAAGCTAGCCAATGGCAGACAGATAGATCTCTGAATGAATCTGTGATTCTGTGAGCAACTCAATCTGTCTGCCTGTTTTGCCTGATTTTGGGTAAAAGTTGCTTTTTAATAAAAAAAATCAATATTTATATAAATATAATATTTACATTCAAGCCATGCCCAGCCAGTCACATGACTACCAAGCCACACCCACAAATAAGGCCATGCCCACAGAACCGGTTAGTGGTCCCTGGGATCTAAAATTATGAGTTTGGTGGTCCCTGAGGTCCAAAAGGTTGGTGACCCCTGCTCTAACTAATCAGTTACAAATGTGTTTCGGCCTATTGTATACTTTACCCTTCCAGCTACTAAATTCAATACGCTACATGCTCTTTGCCCTTCTTGGAAGCTGTGGAGGTTTTTCATTAAGAAGACGACTCGCATGTAATTCATTGAAGTGTTCATTGTTAGGAATCTTCATGGAATATGTTGTTTTTTTCCCCTCCCTGTATCAGAATTTTGTATCATTCGAGGATGTAGCTGTGTTTTTCTCTGTGGAGGAGTGGGCCCTGCTGGACTCTGAGGAAAAAGCCCTGTACCGGGAGGTCATGCTGGAAAACAAGAGGAACGTGGCCTCCTTAGGTAAGGGATTCTGTTATAATACTGTAGTGTAATATATAGTACTAGCCTTCACAATTCAGTCTCTCCCATTTGCTAAGAATCAAATTCAATCTTGCACATGCTGTGCAGGAAGGGAACAAATAACCAAGTGGAACAGGTTAAACACAAAGATGGAGTATATAAACCACAGTTTAATACAGTACTGTAAATAAAAGACTGTCAAATACTGTACACTGCAGCGACCATTGCTATGCTTTTGTCAAGAAATGGTCGACAGAGAAGGAAGACACATTATTGCCCTACAATACTTCCTCCCTGAACCATAACATTGATCTTACTAAACAGCTCTGAGCCAGCCTCTCTCTCTCTCTCTCCAGGACAAGATACTGGCCTTTTCCATCAACTCTTTCTTAGGCTAGAAGTGTCTTCCCAAGGAAAGCGACCAAGCTCTACTCCGGCTCAACATGGAGGTAAGAAACAGGGGGAAAGTATCAATTTGGACTTGAAAATGAAAATAATTAAAGCCCATGAGAGGGGAAGAAGGTAGAGACCTTAGAAAAAGGAGGAGGACTGGCTTGTTCCACCATATGCATGATCCTTAAGGGTAAAGAAAAGATAAAAGAGGTGATTAAATCAGCTCCAGGAACCGATGCCATAATCATGAGAAACAGGACAGGCGTCCTTTCAAAAACAGAACAGCTCCTTGTGCTTTGGATTGACGATCCGATCCCAAAAAGAAGTCCCGTTAATCTTCATCTGATTCAGGGAGAGGCACCAAGCATTTTTGAAACACTAGAGCGAGCAGCGGATGAGGAGTACAGTGAGACCTTTGGAGCCAGTCCTGGCTGGTTTGCGCAATTCCGAAAACAATTTAATTACTGTAACTTACGAACAACAGGTAAAGCCGGGTGTGCTGTTGAAGCTGCCCATACTTTCCAGACCAACTGGAGTAAATTTAAATATATATTTATAGTATGTCTCTCTCTCTTTCTGATATAAAATACATTAATTTATATAAAGTTTTTGTCAGCAGCTTTGACTTCATTCTGATACCTACTGAGCAATTCCCTGACAATTCCCCACCCCCCACCCCCCGTCTGAAAGGGTGATGGACATGAGCAGCTCATATAAAAGACTTAATTTGTATGCACTAGATGGACTCGTAACTGGCTGACAAACCATACTCAACAAGTAGTCCTTAATGGGTCTAAGTCTACATGTATTCCCTCCATGTAGACTTAGACCTTGTGAGGTGCCACAAGGTTCTGTCTTGGGCCCAGTACTCTTCAATATCTTCACTAATGACTTAGATGAGGGAATACAAGGGGAACTTACCAAATTTGCAGATGATACTAAGCTGGGAGGAATAGCTAACACCCAAGAAGATAGGCTCAAGATCCAGATGGATCTTGACAGACTAGAACACTGGGCCGTATCTAACAAAATGCAATTTAATGTAGAGAAAAGTAAAGTTGTACCCTTAGGCAAGAAAAACCAAAAGTACACATATAGACTGGGTGAAACCAGGCTCAATAGCAGTAACTGTGAGAGGTATCTTGGAGTCTTAGTGGACAACCAGCTAAATAGGAGCCAGCAGTTTGCAGCAGCCATCAAAAAAGCTAATGCAGTCCTAAGTTATATTAACAGAGGGATACAATCAAGATCAAGTGAGATACTAATACCACTCTATAAAGCCTTAGTAAGACCACACCTAGAGTACTGCATCCAGTTTTGGTCACCACATTATAAAAAGGATGTTGAGGCTCTAGAAAACGTACAGAGAAGAGCAACCAGGACAATTAGGGGGCTGGAGACTAAAATATATGAACAACGGTTGCAGGAACTGGGCTTGGCTAGTCTAGTTAAGAGAAGGACCAAGGGAGACATGATAGCAGTCTTCCAATATTTGAAGGGCTGCCGCAGAGAGGAAGGGGCCAAGCTATTTTCTAAAGCACCTATAGGCCAGACAAGGAATAATGGATGGAAACTGAACAAGGAGAGATTTAACCTGGAAATAAGAAAAAACTTTCTGACAGTGAGAACAATCAACCAATGGAACAGCTTGCCCTCAGAAGTTGTGGGAGTATCATCACTTGAGACTTTCACAAAAAGATTCAACTGCCATTTTCCAGAAATGGTGTAGTGTCTCCTGCTTGGGCTGGGGGTTGGACTAGGTGACCTACAAGGTTTCTTCCAACTCTGATTATCTGTTATTTTTTATCTGCTTTTGCACTAGTTTGTGTTAACTTTTCTTTTTTTTATCGTTGCAACCAGGTGACAGATGGGAGATGGAAGATTCTGGCCAAGAGGCAGCAGCACCTTTGCCAAAAGACAAAAAGGAAGAAAAGAGATATGGAAAGCAAAGTTCGGAGCACAACCAGTTAACGGGGGAGCTTGAGAATTCTTCTGGTTTACCATGTCCAGATATAAATGCCTTACTGGATGCAGATGATTGCCATGAAAAAGAAGTGTGCTCAAAGTGTGGGAAAACACTCCAAGATGAATCTGGATTATGTGACTGTTGCCAAAGCCCTGCTGGAGAGAAACAAGATGAAAGCAGGCAACACTCGAGAAGGAGCCTTCCTCCTCCTTTACATGAAAGAATAAAAGAAGGAGAAAAACCATACAAATATACAGAGTGTGCAGAAAGCTTTAGTATAAGCCGCTCTCTTTCATTGCATAAGAAGATTCACAAAGCAGAGGATCCACACAAATGCACAGATCAACAGAAATCATATAAATGCCTTGAATGTGGAAAGAGCTTCCGCTTTGCAAGTGTCCTCACTTGCCATAATAGGACCCATACAGGGGAAAAGCCATATCATTGCACGGTGTGTGGAAAGAGCTTCAGGCAGAAAGATCACCTTAAGTCACATGAGAGGATCCACACGGGAGAAAAACCATTTAAATGCATGGAGTGTGGAAAGAGGTTCAATGCAAAAAGTAGTTATATCGTACATAGCAGAATCCACACAGGGGAGAAACCCTTTCAATGCCTGCAATGTGGAAAGCGCTTTTCCCGTTCTGATAGGTTTCGTGCCCACAAACGGACCCACACAGGGGAGAAACCGTACAAATGCCTGGAGTGTGGAAAGAGCTTCTGTACATCCAGCATCTTAAATTCCCATCAAAGTATGCACAGAGGAGGGAAACCAAATCAATGCACCAAGTGTGGGAAGTGCTTCAGTCAAAAAAGTCACCTTAATACCCATAAAAGAATCCACACAGGTGAAAAGCCCTATAAGTGCACCATGTGTGACAAATGCTTCTCCAATTCGTGGGGCCTCACTTGCCACAAAAGGCTCCATACTGGGGAGAAACCATATAAATGTCGCACATGTGGAAAGAGCTTCAGTACAAAACAAAGCTGTATCATACATAGCAGAACCCACACTGAGGAGAAGCCCTATGAATGCTTGGAGTGTGGGAAAAGTTTTAGCACAAGCAGCAGATTAACCTTACATAATAGGATACATACAGGGGAAAAGCCGTATCATTGCATGGTGTGCGGAAAGAGCTTCGCACGCAATGGCAATTTCAGTTTACATAAGAGGATTCATACTGGAGAGAAGCCGTATAAATGCACACAGTGTGGGAAATGCTTCACGACCTCCAATGCCCTTACTTCCCATAAGAGGATCCACACAGGGGAGAAACCCTATGAATGCTTGGAGTGTGGAAAAAGCTTTAGTAACACCTCTTCTCTAACCATACATAATAGGATGCATAAAGGGGAAAAACCTTATAAATGCCTACACTGTGAAAAGAGGTTCAGTGAAAAAGGTCATCTTAAGTTACATGATATGATCCACACAGGGGAAAAACCATTTCAATGTATGGAGTGTGGAAAGAGCTTCTATAACTCTACCAACCTTACTGCTCATCACAGAAGCCACACAGGGGAGAAGCCCTTTCAATGCCTGCAGTGTGGAAAGCGCTTTGCTAGTTCTGGGGGCTTTCATGCCCACAAACAGACCCACACAGGGGAGAAACCATACAAATGCCTGGAGTGTGGAAAGAGCT
>NW_020769544.1:378697-405307 GCF_900518735.1 Pseudonaja textilis
CCTTCCTTCCTTCCTTCCTTCCTTTCTTTCTTTCTGGGAAATGCCGGGACAGGTGAGCCTTCCATGCAGCTTCTTGGGGCGCTGCTAAGATCACTGCTGCCGTCCCCACTTCCTCCTGGGGGAGATGATTCTTATTCTCCTTTCTTTTTTGCCGGCCCTTCCTGACCGTTTCACATCCAGGAGGCTCGGAATTGAAGGGCTTGGAAACCGGCGGGAAGAAAAGGGGGGCGATCCCTCCCAGGCGCTGCTGTTTTGGGGAGCCGCTGAAGACGAGCCCCTCCGGAGAGAGCATCTCCATCTCTTCGCCCGCCTTCCTTTCCTCGTTCCCATCGTTCAATTGAACTGCATTTTTACAAAGCCTTTTAGTGCATTTAAAGAGGCGTCGCTCTTTCCTGCGGGCCATTGTTTCTCAACCTGGGCAACCTTGTGATTTGTGGGCTTCCAGAATTTCCCACGTGTGTTGAAGTGCACATATCTTAACAGCTCCCAAGATTGAGAACCGTTGCTGTCATCCAGGAGTGAGGAAGTTATTGGCCCTTTTATGACTGGTGGACTTCAAATCCCATAATTCTTCAGCCAGTTGGCTCAGGTATTCTGGGAGTTGAAGTCCAGGCATTATAAAAGGCCAGCAGTTCCCCACTTCAAGTCCCAGCTGTGAAAATACAGTTTTTGTCGTCTTCCTTGATTGTCCCATAAGGGAAGGTGAACATTATAGCAACACAGAATAACAGAGTTGGTCCTTTAATGCACACATTCATGGCTGAGATAATCTGCCTCTGAATCCAATCCCTGGTCCTTCCACACCTTTCGGTTTTCCTCTCACCCAGGATGAGCTTCTGTGTGTTGTTGCTGTGGCTGCAAAGGACTCACATAAAGGGGTTCCCTAGTTAATCTAGAAATAGGCTAAAATCAGCCTTTTGCACTGGATGCTCAAGAATATCCTTAGGATGTTTGATAGCCAATGATTCCTTTGCTGTTTTTTCCCCACTCCTAGACCCTTTCGTGGCCTTGTCTTCATCTCCTGGAACCTCAATTTTTTGAAGTAGAGGATCAACAGCGGCTGAGCTTCCAACCCAGGTAGGAGGATTCTCCCCTCCCCTCCCCTCATGTGCCAATCTCTCAATAACAGAATATCACAATTGGAAGGGATCTTGGAGATCTTCTAGTCTATCCCCCGTTTCAAGCAGGAGACCCTATACTCTTTCAGACAAGTGGCTGTCCAGTCTCTCCTTAAAAACCTCCAGCCCAAAACTTCTGAATTCCAGGTTGCCTTTCTCCACGATTAGTTTCCATCCATTGTTTCTTCTCCTGCCTTTTGATGCTTTGGAAAATAACTTGAGCCCCCTCGTTTGTGCAAACCCCTCAAATATTGAAACACTGTTATCGTGTCTCCCCTGGTCCTTCTTTTCTCTGGACTGGCCCTATCCAGTTCCTGCATAAGATAGTCAGAAACCCAGGAACATCATGAGGTAAATCTAAAACAACAGTCAGCGTTCCAGAAAACTTCAGCTCCAACAAATAGCTCCTTTTATTAGAGTAGTAAAATGGTTCATCTGGGAAATCCCGAATGTGAAAATTCTGGGTTTCCCTGCAATAAGTAAAAAATTACAAATCTACCCCTTGTACCCCTCATGGCATCCCATGCCCCAATCACCATCTATCCCAACTTGAGATGTCCTCTCAATCACTCCTCAGCCAGGTGCAGAAATGACATGACCTTGACTTAGAAGAAGAATGCTATTATGTCTAGCCACATATGCTCCAAGAAATTCTCCCCTCCCATTTTCCCAGGCTCAAGAATGTGGCAGGGTGGAAGCGTCTGGTGCTAATATGGCTTCCAAAGCCGACAGCATCATGCAGAACACAGAGAAGGGAAAAAGGAGGGGGGGGGAAGAGAAACGCCCCCTTTATACTTGCAGCAACCAATCTTAGTGTAGATGTGGCCTTACTAAGGTCTAATAAAGCAGTCCTAATATTAATCCCAAAGTGAAAGGAAAAGGCCAAGCTTTACTTCTGTACAGAAATTAAATGTTAAACCCCACTTTCCTTGGTTCGGTATGATTCATCCGCTCAGTGCTGTGGGTAAAATTAACCCAGTGTTGCATTGGGCTAATGTATCCAAAGGTCAAGCCCGTCAATGGACAACAAAGTAATTTGGGGTTGCTGCTCCTGTGGAATCATCCAAACCAATAAAACATTAACTAGATGTATCTCTAGCCAGAGGCACTTTGCATAAAACGTTCTCCAGAGAAAATGTTCTGTCAAGGAAATTCTACTGCAGTTGTCCAGATAAAGTTGGAGACACTGACTTGTAGTCCTTGATATACAAATGACATGCAAATTGACAGCAGTCTTTGTCACCATCCAGAAAAGGAAGAACGTAAGATAGTCAGGAAAACAGAGGAACATCCTGAGGTAAATCGAAAGCATCATGCAGAACACAGAGAGGGAAAAAAGGAGGGAAAAAAGGGAAACGCCCCCTTTCTACTTACAGCAACCAATCATAGCGTAGATTGCATCTTGCATGAGTGAGCACTCTCTAAGCCAGGGGCGTCCAACCTTTCACCTTCCCTGGCCCACATTAGAAGATGAAAATTTGGTTTGGGCCGCACATAAAATAAAATAACAGTAACGATACCCGATCATCCCAAAAAAACATAGAAAACATAGTTAACATATTAAATTTATTTGGAAATAAAGTTAGTGAGATGTTTTTATTATTTATTATTTATTAAAAATTATTTATTTTTTATCACGGTTTTTTTATCACAGTTTTTTTATCACAGTTTATTTTCCGGCCAAATTTTGCGGGGGGGGTGGGGGGGGAGGGGGGGAGAAAGCTCACCTGCCTCATGCCTACCTCTCCTCCTGCAAATAGCCCGGCTGGATGAGGCAGGACTGGAAGGCAGAAGCAGCAGCAGCAGGGGCAGAAGCCTTCCCCCGCCGCCGCTTCTTCCCCCATCACCGCTGCTGCTTCTGCCCCCGCCACCGCTGCCCCCGCCCCCCCTGCCCCCCCGCCGCCGCTTCTGCCCCCGCCGCTGCTGCCCCCGCCGCCACCCCCGCCGCTTCTTCCCCCGCCACCGCTGCTGCTTCTGCCCCCGCCGCCGCTTCTGCCGCCACCGCTTCTTCCCCCACCGCTGCTGCTGCTTCTGCCCCCGCCGCCACTGCCCCCGCCGCCGCTTCTGCCGCCACCACCGCTTCTTCCCCCGCCACCGCTGCTGCTTCTGCTGCCGCTGCTTCTGCCCCCGCCACCACCCCCGCTGCCGCCGCCGCTTCTTCCCCCGCCACCACCGCCGCTTCTTCCCCCACCGCGGGGGCAGCAGCAGCAGGGGCAGAAGCAGCAGCGGTGGCAGGGGCAGAAGCAGCGGCGGCAGAAGCTGCGGGGCTGGCGGGAGAAGAAGCGGTGGGGGCAGCAGCAGCGGTCGGGGCAGAAGCAGCGGTGGGGGCAGAAGCAGCAGCAGTGGCAGGGCAGAAGCGGCGGGGGGGCAGCGGGGGCAGAAGTAGCAGGGGTGGCGGCGGGGCAGAAGCGGCGGCGGGGGAAGAAGCGGCAAGCAGGGGCAGAAGCAGCAGCGGTGGCGGGGGAAGAAGTGGCGGCGGGGCAGAGGCGGCGGGGGCAGAAGCAGCAGCGGTGGTGGGGGCAGAAGCAGCGGCGGCGGGGGCAGAAGCAGCGGGGGTGGCGGTGGAAGAAGAAGCGGCGGCGGCGGGGGCAGCAGCAGCAGTGGGGGCAGAAGCAGCAGCAGTGGCAGGGCAGAAGCGGCAGGGGTGGCGGTGGGGGCAGAAGCAGCAGGGGTGGTGGCGGGGCAGAAGCGGTGGCGGCAGGGGCAGCAGCGGCGGCGGGGGCAGAAGCGGCGGCGGCGGGGCAGAAGCAGCAGGGGGGGCAGAAGCAGCAGCAGTGGGGGGGGCAGAAGTGGCGGAGGTGCCGGCAGCGGCAACAGCAGGAGGTGGAGCTCTGACGGCGCCCGCCTTTTCTCTTGCTGCTTGGCCTGGCGCTCGCCTCGCCCCGCCTCGCGCCTGCCTCTCCTCCTCCTCCTCGCTGGCTGTGGCAGAATGGTTGGGGTGGGCACTGGGCCGAATTACGAGGAGACCTGGGCCGCATGCGGCCCGTGGGCCGCGGGTTGGACAAGCCTGCTCTAATCAATTACAATTGTGTAATTGCCTATTGTAGACTTTACTGCTCCAGCAATTAAATTCAATATCCTATATGCTTGTTTGCCCTACTTGGAAACTGTGGAAGTTTTTCATTAAGAAGAAAAGTCACATGTAATTGATTGGAGTGTTCATTGTTAGGAATATTCATGGAATACGTTGTTTTCCCCCCCTCCCTGTGTCAGGATTTGGTATCATTTGAGGATGTAGCTGTGTTTTTCTCCATGGAGGAGTGGGCCCTGCTGGACTCTGAGCAAAAAGCCCTGTACCAGGAGGTCATGCTGGAAAACAAGAGGAACCTGGCTTCTTTAGGTAAGGGATTCTGTTAAGGTGTTTAAATTTAGTAGCCAAAAGTCAAATGTTCAAATATCATCTTAATAGCAAGGATAGCATCATTTCTGGAACAAATGGGAGTTTGGAAGAAGTTTGATACCCTTCAAATAGAGCAATGGTGTTTGATTGCTTTCACACTAAAGGTTGTGCTAACTTTACTTTTTTTATTGTTGCAACCAGGTGACAGATGGGAGACGGAGGTTTCTGGCCAAAGAGGCAGGAACACCTTTGCCAAAAGACAAAAAGGAAGTTGCAGAAAAGATGTACGGAAAGCAAAGTTTGGAGGAAAACCAGTTAACTGGTGAGCTGGAGAATTGCTCTGGAGTATTTGGTATTAAGGGAGAATCCTGGTTGTTCATAGTTCTATAGAAATACGTTGTAAGTTGAGGACTCCCCTGTCAGAATAAGTGCATGCAGACAGACTCCCTTTTCCTGACAACAAAGGAGGAGATTGGACAACCCTTTGTCTGTGATGGTACTACAGGTTTCCAGCCTTAGCAGGGGGTTGGACTAGAAGACCTCCAAGGTCCCACCCAGCCCTGTTATTCTGTAATTCCCTCCTTACTTGCTGCTCCACATCCCCTTCCCTTCCCTCCTCCTGTCCCTGGGCGTCATCCCCTCCCTCTCCTGCCCCCCCATTTCTCTGACCACCTTGGGAGAAGCATCCCTGGACCCCCTGTCCAGCTGACCCTCCCAATGGGGACTGCTTCTCCCGGGCAGATGGAGTTGGGGGCAGACAGGGGAAGTCCCGAGTGGGTGGCGCCTTCGGCCCTTTTGAGAATGGGAGGAGCTGGACGGGGAGGGGAGGAAATGTAAACATTTTCTGCTTGGGCTCTGCGAAGTCCTGGCTGGGGACCTCCTGAGAAGGGGGATCCATGGGCGGTGGCAGGAAGGAAGGAAGGGAACATGGCTACTGCAAAGAAAGCAGATCGTGGATCTGTTCCTGCGCATATCTCTTGAGTGGAGTCCAGACGAAGAACAGAGCCACCTGTTTCCTTTTGAGCGCCACATAAGGCGCTCCTCCCTCCCTCCTTCCTTCTCTTTTCCCACCTGGGGAATTGCCTGGACAGGTGAGCCTTCCAGGCAGCTTCCTGGGGTGCTGCTAAGATTGTGCCTGCAGTCCCCACTTTCTCCTGGGGGTGATGATTCTGCCGGCCCCTCCCGATTGTTTCCAGCCACTTTTTCCCCTCTGGGGCTCTTTCAGGCCCAGAAGGTTCGGGGTTGAATGGCTACTAAAGCGGCCGGATGAAAAGGGGGCGATCCCTCCCAGGCGCTGCTGTTTCGGGGAGCCGCTCCAGATGAGCCCCTTCCGGAGAGAGCATCGGCTCAAGGCTCCTCCGGACGCCCTTCCATCTCTTCGCCCGCCTTTCTTTCCTCCCGGAATTTGCTTCCATCTTCCTTGATTATCTGATAAGGGAGGATGAACATTGTGCGTAGAATAACAGAGTTGGAGGGTCCTTGGAGGTCTTCTAGTCCAACCCCCTGCTTAAGGAGGACTTGTCTATACCCTTTCAGGCAGGAAGCTGCCCAGTCGCTTCTTAAGAGCCTCCAGTGAGGGAGCACCTTAGTCAGGATTCTGGTGATCAATCGATTCTTCTCTTGAAAGGGCCGAAATAAAGGACCCATGTCCCATATCTGGGGAAGGGCGATAGAGAAACTCGCCAATCTTAGCTCAGCATGAATTCTTTGGTGCCTTCCTTACTGCATCTCCTGTCAATCAAAGAGCTGCGTTTCCCACTGATGTCACCTAAATATAAAAGTATTAAAGAAATCCTTCTAGGTCTTTCCCAGCTTTTGTCCGAATCTGTAGTCCTCGACGTATGATCACAATCGAGCCCAAAAGGTCTGTTGCTTGGCACGAGATTTGCTCGGTGAGCTTTGTCCCCTTTTACAATCTTCCTTGCTTCGGTCGTTAAGTGCACCACCACGCTGCAGTTCTTGAGTTGGTAACACCAGTGGTGAAGGGAATCTGGTTTCTTTATTGACTTCGTTTGTCGGAAGGTTGCAAAAGGGGATCAATGACCCTGGGACACGTCAACCATCACAAATAGGAGCCAGTTGCCCAGAGTCTGAAATTTGATCAGGGCACTGTGGGGAGGCTACTAATGGCCGTGTGAAAAGCTGTCAGGGGTCATTTTTTTTCAGTGCTGTGGTCACTAAATGAACGGCTGTAATTCAAGGACTTCCTGTATATATATGCGAGAGAGAATTGGACTCTGCCTCTTTTGTTGGTGCCGGGCCAGACCAAGTACTCCTGATTAACAACTCAGCACAACTCCCTGGATATGGGAGGGGATCTGCTTGAGGCCTCCAGAGTCAAGCTCTGTGGTCCTTTAATGCAGGGGTCCCCAACCACTGGGCCCCGGACCGGTACCGGTCCGTGGAATATTTTCTACCGGGCCGCCGGTTTGCTGGGCACCGCCATCTTGTTTTGATGAGAAAGTGCTTCCGGTGAGCTTTTCCGGTTGGAAAGCGGCGTTTGGGTCCTGAAGGAATCCTTGAGCCTTAGTTTCATCGAGGGGGAGGGCAGCTTCGAACAAAACTAAGGTGGAGGGAGAAGGCGGAGCTACGTTGCTGCGATACAGCTGCAATCTCAGGGCTCCAAGATCACAGCTGATAACTTCGCACCTGGTCGGTCCCAACAGACCTAAACCGTCCCGTAGAGACGGTGATAGTAAGAGGTACATTCTGTTGATCCCAGGGACATCGCAAAGTCCCTGGAAAAGGGCCACTGCTTTAATGCACACATTCATGGCTGAGATAATCTGCCTTTGAATCGAGTCCCTGGTCCTTCCACACCTTTCAGTTTCCCTCTCATCCTACACGCTCCTTTGCCCTACTTGGAAACTGTGTAGGTTTTTTTTATTAAGAAGAAGACTCGCATGTAATTTATTGAAGTGTTCATTGTTAGCAATATTAATGGCATACGTTGTGTTTTATTTTTCCCCTCCCTGTGTCAGGATTTGGTATCATTTGAGGATGTAGCTGTGTTTTTCCCCATGGAGGAAGGAGTCAGTCCTGCTGGATTCTAAGCAAAAAGCCTGATACCTAGAGATCATGCTGGAAAACAAGAGTAACGTGGCCTCCTTAGGTAAGGGATTCTGTTAAGTTACAGTATTTAATAGTTATTTAGTAGCTGGAAAAGAGGAGTTGTACAAGGAGTCAGAACACACAGTTACAGCTGATTGGTTGGAGAGAGCCGTCTCCTGCATGAGGCAAACTATGCTGTGATTGGTCAATATGAGTGTAAAGTGTTTCCTGCCTTGAGAGACTGACACGTCCCACAGGGAATAAAAGTGGGTGTGTTAGCTCTGGGTTCTTGTTCGGGACAACATGTTAATTTGTGAGAGAAGCTTCGAAAGATTCTGTGTGTGGCGATAGCTTGTGATTTATGTTCTTTCTTTTATTATCGGACTTGGCAGACAGCTTGTGTGAGACCGCCAAGAGCTTTCCTGGCTCAAGGAATTTAACCCCGTCATTACTGGACTTATCTGCTTGTTTATATTCCTTTGGAAACTTGGACTTCTCACCTTGTTGGCACAGGTGAGACATAACACATACATAGATACATAACATTAATTTATATAAATTTTTGTGTCAGCATCTCTGACTTCATTTGGATACTTACTCAGTAATTCCCTGACAGGTTTTTCCCCCAGTCTGAAAGGGAAAGAGCAGCTCCGATAAAAGACTTAATTTGTTTGATGTATGCAGTAGATAAGAGTGTCCTTCTCTATATTTCTACTCCTACTTAGTCTGATAAAATGGCCTTACATCTCCACACTGTCTCCATGAAGTTTCCCATCCTAGCCTGTTTCCGATCCTGCCTGTCTCACTTTGTAGAGAGCTTTTTAGAAGTTGCTTTCATTTTGTTGTTTTTGGTCTATAATGATGACATTTAAGAGCCCGATAAAATTTATCACAAGGATTTATACTCCTTGCAGTCATCCGGTTGGAAAGAGTGCTTACAACCAAATGCCTGCAAGGAACATCAATCCTTCCATCTTCCACCATTCAATCAGAACCGAAGAAGCTTCTTGGATGAGAAGGGAAACATGTTCAAGGAAAAAAGAAAGTCCAGCTGCCTTTAGAAAAAGCCCCTTTGGGAGAAAAGAGGAATTAACACCCCAGAGTGAGAACCAGCTTTTTTCAAGAAAAAACGTCTTCATGGAGATGAGGCTGAAGCTTATTTCCCAGGTCCAAGGATCTCAACATTTCTACCTTCTCAGATTAAAGTTAAACCAAGAGGTTCTCCATCATCAAGTCTATTGTCTTTTACTTAGGACTGAGTATTTGTATTTTTACACAATTTTATTGTTTATATAGTTTTTATCTTTTTAATATAATAAGGCATCAAGGGTTTCCCTATGGCAAGCTGGAGGCCAAAAAATTTAATGAATAAATGAACAAATGAATGAATGATGGCCTCTTTTAAGTGTCCTTTCTGCTTCCTTTGAGCTAAATCTGAAGCAGTAGAACTGATGGTTGTCACCCCATAAAATTTAAATGATCTTAGCCAAAATTTTCACATTTTCATTTTGTACCATCAAGGGAATAAACAGACACAAGGGTCAAATTTTATGTCAACTTAATACCAAGCATAGCATCATGTTTTGAACAAATGGGAGTTTGGAAGAATATTGATACTGTTTGAAAACAGCAATGATGCTTGATGCCTTTTTTTTTCACCTAAGTTTCTGTTAACTTTTCTTTTTTCTGTTGCAAGCAGGTGATGGATGGGAGATGGAGGATTCTGCCCAAGAGGCGGCAGCAACTTTGCCAAAATACAAAAAAAGGAAGAAAAGTTCATTAATTCCAACGTGGAACAAGATTAAAAAGAATCATTATACTAAAATACCAAACTGATTTTCAACTATGGAAGCACAAATCTACCCAAATGCAATGGATCTGGGGAAAAAGAGGAATTACGAAGACTTATTAGACACACAAGGAAGATTAAAAATGAGACAAGAATTACAGCAACAAAATATAAAGATAGATTGGTGGCCATACCTGCAAATTCAGGCGAGATACAAAAAGGACAAAGAACAATTTGGTTTCTGCATGGAAAAGCATCAATTAGATAAAATTCCAGAAGAAATGGAAAAGAAAATGATCTCAAGAATATATAATTTTCTGCTAGATTTTAAAATGGAAGAGGAGGTGGTCAAAGAGACGATGGTGGTCAAAGAACATAAGACTGGGTGAAACCAGCTCAATAGCAGGAACTGGGAGGGGGATCTTGGAGTCTTAGTGGACAACCAGCTAAATAAGAGCCAGCCGTGTGCAGCAGCAGCCAAAACAGCCAATGCAACCCTAAATTGTATTAACAGAGGGATACAATCAAGATCAAGGGAGGTACTAATACCACTCTATAAAGCCTTAGTAAGACCACACCTAGAGTACTGCATCCAGTTTTGTTCACCGCATTATAAAAAAAGATGTTGAGACTGTAGAAAAAGTGCAGAGAAGAGCAACCAGGATGATTAGGGGACTGGAGGCTAAAACATAAAACGAACGGTTGCAGGAACTGGGCTTGGCTAGTCTAGTAAAGAGAAGGACCAAATGAGACATGATAGCGATCTTCTAATATTTGAGGGGCTGCCACAGGGAGGAAGGGGTCAAGCTATTTTCTAAATCTCCTGTAGGCCAGACAAGGAATAATGGATGGAAACTGAACAAAGAGAGATTTAACCTGGAAACAGGGAGAAACTTTCTGACAGTGAGAACAATCAACCAATGGAACAGCTTGCCCTTGGAAGTTGTGGGAGCGCCATCAGTTGAGACTTTCAAGAAGAAATTGTACTGCCATTTGTCAGAAATGGTGTAGGGTCTCCCACTTGGGTGGGGGGTTGGACTAGATGACCTCCAAGGTACCTTCCAACTCTGATTATCTGTTAATCTGTTAAAAACATCTGCAAGGATTTCGTACACACAACTCTGGAAAGTAAAAAAGGTTCCACGAGAAGGCATGGTTATAAAATATATGTGTGTGTGTGTGTGTGTGTGTGTGTGTGTGTGTGTGTGTATCAAATCCCCCAGCAACTAAGACTAACCTGAGCACAACCAAGCCCCCACCTGAACAGAACACGCCTCCAACCAATCAGAACACGGCCAACCCCCCAACCAATCAGAACACAGCCAAACCCCCTACCAATGAGAACACACCCCACCCAATCAGAACACAGCCAAGCCCCCACCCAATCAAGTCCCACCCCCACTAGCAGTTAAAAGGAAGAAGCAGCTGCAATCTCACATCACTCTGAGAAGCAAGAGCCGAAGACAGAAGCCTGAAGATGATGAATGAGACTTCATCGAAACGTTGCCTAGATAGTTCGAATCTTACGCGGGAGAAAACCCGAACAACCAAAGATCCACATACAAATACCCGCGAGAACCTCAGAATATATATATATATATATATATAGTATAGAGATGGACAGGCTAACGATGAAAATAAAAGACAGAAAAGATTCACTTTACCATAGGTCCTGGTATGCCTGGTATGAGTGGTTTAGAAATAAAAAGAAAATAAAATAGCAATTAGGAAAAGAATGAGGAAATATGTAAATATACCATAGAGAAGATTGATATGTAAAGATAAAAGATATTGATTTATAGCAAGAGTAAGATGTAATGGTAAAGGAATAAGTAAATACATATATTGAAAAATGTAAGGAGATACAAGAGATGACTTGATATTGATAACAATGTATAAAGTTTTATGTTTTTCTAAATTTGAAAACTTAATAAAGTTTATTTAAAAATAGTAATAATACTAAGCATAGCATCATGTTTTGAACAAATGGGAATTTGGAGGAATATTGATACTGTTTGAAAATAGCAATGGTGTTTGATGTCTTTTGCACCTAAGTTTCTAAGTTTTGTGTTAATTTTTCTTTTTTTCTGTTGCAAATAGGTGACAGATGGGAGATGGAGGATTCTGGCCAAGAGGCAGCAGCACCTTTGCCAAAAGACAAAAAGGAAGAAAAAAATGTATGGAAAGCAATGTTTGGAGCAAAACCAGTTAACGGGGGAGCTGGAGAATTGCACTAGTTTACCTTGTCCAGATACCAATGTCTTACTAGACACCGATGATTGCCATGAAAAACAAGTGTGTTCAAGGTGTGGGAAAATACTCCAAGATGAATCTGGATTATGTGACTGTGGTGAAAGCCCTGCTGGAGAGAAACAAGATGAAAGCAGGCAACACTCAAGAAGAAGCCTTCCTCCTCCTTTACATGAAAGAATAAAAAAAGGAGGGAAACCATACAAATGTACGGAGTGTGCAGAAAGCTTCGGTACAAGCCGCTGTCTTGCATTGCATAAAAAGATTCACAAAGCAGAGGATCCACACAAATGTCTGGATTGTGGAAGGACCTTCAGGCAGAAAAACCATCTTAATTCACACAAGAGGGTCCACAAAGAGAGGAAGCAGCATCAATGCATCCCCTGTGGAAAGACCTTCGGAAGCAGCGCCTCCCTTACTTCCTATCAAAGCCTCCACAGAGAGGAGAGGTTGCATCAATGCAGGGAGGGTAGAATGAGTTTGAGTTTCCTGAGTTGGCGCAGAAAGAGCATTCTTTGTTGTGCTTTTTTTGATGACGTTTTTGATGTTAGGTGTCCATTTTAGGTCATGTGTCATCGTAGAACCTAGAAATTTGAAGGTCTCTACTGTTGATAGGGTGTTGTCTAGTATTGTAAGAGGTGGTAGTATGGGAGGGTTTCTCCTAAAGTTGACCACCGTTTCTACGGGTTTGAGTGTGTTGAGTTCCAGATTGTTCCGGTCGCACCACGAGGCAAGTTGTACAACCTCCTGCCTGCATGCGGATTCATCGTTCTCTCGAATGAGACCAATCACCGATGTGTCATCTGCAAACTTCAGTATTTTAACAGAGGGATCATTCGAGATGGAGTCATTGGTATATAGGGAGAAGAGAAGTGGAGAAAGCACCCAGCCTTGAGGCGGTGGGTAGGCTGTGCTGATTGTCCAGGTATCAGATGTGATTCTGCCTAGCTTCACCTGCTGCCTCCTGTCTTTTAGGAAGCTAGGGGATTTCATGACCCTGGGACACCACAACGATCATAAATGCGAATCAGTTCCCAAGGGTCCGGATTTTGATCACATGACCATGGGGATGCTTGAATAGTCAGTCGTAAGTGCAAAAAACAGGCGTAACTCACTTTTTTCAGTGCTGTTATAACTTTGAATGGTCACTAAATTAAATGTGAGTCAAGGACATGTATGTCTGTCCTGCATAGAAATAGTTCAACTTCAAATACTTTTAAATGGAGGGATTAAATATTTCCCCGCTCAGATCTTTTAAACATTTTTTACCTCAGGCATTTTAAATCATTAAATATTTCCTAGCTCGGAGGTTTTCTTCCACTTCAAAATGGAAGTGTTAGTGGGATTCTTACGGAGAAATAAATGGTTCTGCGTTTATCTTTATTCTCTTCTTTTGGGGTAAGAAACTTTGGACTGAATTGTGATTGTCTAATACATCTCAAAGTTGCCTTGCTCTCAGGCAGACCCCATGGACCCTTCAGACATGGGTTGTCCTCCACTTACAATCGCCGTTCTCTCCAAAATTTCTGTTGCTAAGTGGGACATTTAGTAAGTGAATTTTTGTGCCATTTGAGGATATTTCTTGGCAGGGTTGTTGCATGAATCATCACAGTTGTTAAGTTAGTAACACAGTTTTTCAGCAAATCTGGCTCCCCCATTCCTTCTCCGAAGGTCGCAAAAAGACGATCCCATGACCCGGGGACACTGCAACCATCATAAATGCAAGTCGGTTGTCAAGCAGCTGAATTTTGACCACATGACCACGGGGATGCTTCCACTGGCCGCCTTGAGTGGGAAAAACCATCCTAAATCACTTTTTTCAACGCCCTTTGGAACTTCGAACTAAACAGACGGTTCTGAGTCCAGGACTGCTTGCAAAGGAGCAATGGAGTATTTGCTGTAAAGGGAGAAGCCTGATTGTTTATCATTCTATGGAAATACGTTGTAAGTTGAGGACTCCCCTGTCAGAATAAGTGCATGCAGACAGACTCTTTTTCCTGACAACAGGAGTATTTTTGAAGGAGGAGATTGGACACCCCTTTGCCTGTGATGGTACTACAGGGTTTCCAGCCTGAGCAGGGGGTTGGACTAGAAGACCTCCCAGGCCCCTCCCAGCTCTGTTATTCTGTAATTCCCTCCTAACTTTGCTGCTTCACATCCCCTTCCCTTTCCTTCCCTCCTCCCGTCCCTGGGCGTCGTTCCCTCCCCCCACCCCCGTTTCTCTGACTGCCTCAGGAGAAGCAGCCCTGGACTCCCTGCCCAGCTGACCCTCCCACTGGGGACCGATTCCCCAGACAGGTGGAGAGGCAGGGGGCAGACAGGGGAAGTCCCGAGTGGGCGGCGCCTTCGGCCCTTTCAACAATGGGAGGAGCTGGACCGAGAGAGGAAAGAACTGTAAACGTTTCCTGCTTGGGCTCTGCGAAGTCCTGGCCGGGGCTCTCCCGAGAAGGGGGATCCACGGGTGGGGGCGGGGCTGCGAGGAAAGCGGATCGTGGATCTGTTCCTGCGCGCATCTCTTGAGGAGCGGAGTCCGGGAGAGGAAAAGAGCCGCCTGTTTCCTTTTGAGCGCCACGTAAGAACCTTCCTCCCCTTTTCCCACCTGGGGAAATGCCTGGACAGGTGAGCCTTCGCCTGCCGTCCCTACTTCCTCCTGGGGGAGATGATTCTGCCGGCCCTTCCCGATCGTTTCCCGGCACTTTCTCTTCCCTCTCTGGGGCTGTTTCAGGTCCGGAAGGCTCCGGGTTGAATGGCTGCTAAAGCGACCGGAGGGAAAGGGGGCGATCCCTCCCAGGAGCTGCTGTTTCTGGAGAGACCATCGGGCAAAGGCTCCTTCCGATGCCCTTTAATTGAATAGAGTGGAATGGAATGGAATGGAATGGAATAGAATAGAATAGAATAGAATAGAATAGAATAGAATAGAATAGAATAGAATTCTTTATTGGCCAAGTGTGATTGGACACACAAGGGATTTGTCTTGGTGCAGATACTCTCAGTATACATAAAAGAAAAGACACATTCGTCCAGAATCATAAGATACAACACTTAGTGATAGTCAAAGGGTACAATAAGCAATCAAATCATACTAGGAAACAGTATAAATCGTAAGGAGGCAAGCGACAAAGTTACAGTCATACAGGGAGGGGATGGGTGATAAGAAGTGATGAGAAGATTCACAGTAATAGTAGCGCAGACTCCTCAGGATTGTCTTTGCCCGAGTTTCTTCCATTCCTGAATTGCCTTTCACTGTTTAATTTAACTCTGTTTTTAAAGCTTTGTGTGCATTTAAAAAGTCTTGTGTTCATTTAGACAGGTATGTCATCCTTTTCCTGTAGGCCAGCGTGTCTCAACCTTGGTGACTTTGAAGATATGTGGACTGCAACTCCCAGAATTCTCCAGCCAGCAGAGCTCTCTGGGGAATTCTGGGATTTTAAAACTGCTAAAGTTGAGAAACATTGCTGCAGCCTATTCCAAAGGGCAAATCCCACCTGTGAAAATGGTTTTTGTTTCTCCTGGGATGATCTGATGGGGAGGGTGAACATTATGCCAGTCAGGATTCTGGTGACCAAGAGTGCAGAGAAGAGCAACAAAGATGATTAGGGGACTGGAGGCTAAAACATTTGAAGAACTGGGTATTTGAAGAACTGGGTATTGGCAGGAAGTGGGTATTTCCAGTATCAGGAGAAAAACCTCATTATCAGCATAGTGGCACTTGTAAGAAATTGAACAGACAAGCACAGCATAAAGTATCTCCCTTTGGGTCCTTTATTAAGGATAATAATTTATTAAGGATCCTAAGTGGTTTATTAAATTTCAAATTATAACAAACAGCAAGTACTTAGACAAAAATCAGTTGTTGGGCCCAACTCACAAGCCTTTATATACCACAAGAAACAAGACTCTCAAAATTCTGCCACATTGTCACAGCAAATGAGGCAGTTTTCTCTTCCTCTAACCACAGTGTCACAACATTGTTATTTTTTACATGCATTACAAGTTGATAGTTCCTCTTTTCTCTCGATCTTGCCTCACCTCATCCTGCAAACTCAGCTACCAACAGTATTCAGACATACTGTTTCAGCATATTTGCAGGTTAAATAAGTATGCTTTTTTAATAAAAATGAATTATATACTTATAAACAGTATGCTACTTTTTTATAGACACATTATCATTGAACACAATGATTTAAAACAGATTACACAGATTAATATTGAGGGCAATAAACCTTGCCAAAGAAATATTAGGTTCAATAGGCATCTATCAAGAAGCAAAGGCCTAAGTTATGATTAGCTTCCCCTCATGCTAATTCTGGGGTCTTTAAACTTGACAGCTTTAAGACTTGTGGACTTCAGCTCCCAGAATTCCTCCTCTGGTCATGTTAGCTCAGGAATTCTGGGAGTTGAAGTCCACAAGTCTTCAAGTTGCCAAGTTTGAAGATCCTTGTGCTAGTTTAATGAAAAGAAGGACTAGGGATGACATGATAACAACATTCCAGCATTTGAGGGGCTGCCACAAGGAAGAGGGGGTCAACCTACTCTCCAAGAGCACCTGAAGGTAGGATAAAATGCAATGGATGGAAACTAATCAAGGAGAAAAGCAACTTAGAACTAAGGAGAAATTTCCTAACAGAACAATTAACCTGTGGAACAATTTGCCTCCAGAAGTTGTGAATGCTCCAACACTGGAGGTGTCAAGCTTGGTGGTGCTTTAATGTGCAAATTCATGACTGAGACAATCTGCCTCTGAATCCAATCCCTGATCTTTCCACACCTTTCAGTTTTCCTCCCACCCAGTGATACAGCTTCTGTGTGTTTTTGCTGTGGCTGCAAAGGACTCAAATAAACCGATTCCCTAGTAAGCATCAAGTTATGTAGAATTGCCCTTCTGCACGGTACTTTCAAAAATATGGCTGGATGTTGGATAACCAATTATTCGTTTGCTCTTCTCCCGCCCGCCCCAGATCTTTTCATGGTTTAATTTAACTGTGTTTATAAAGCCTTGTGTGCATTTAAAAAGGTATCGCCCTTTGCTTGTGGGCCATTGTTTCTCAACTGTAAAATAAGCATAGTGGTGTTTTATGAGTTGACAGTAGGCAGATTCTCCCCTCCCCTCCCCAGATGTGCCAATCTCCCAATAACAGAATAACACAATTGGAAGGGATCTTGGAGATCTTCTAGTCCATCTCCATTTCAAGCAGGAGACTCTATAGCCTTTCAGACAAGTGGGTGTCCAGTCTCTCCTTAAAAACCTCCAGCCCAAAACTTCTGAAGGCAAACCGTTCCATTAGTTAATTGTTCTCACTGTCATGAAGTTTCTCCTTAATTCCAGGTTGCCTTTATCCACCATCAGTGTCCATCCATTGTTTTCTTCTCCTGCCTTCTGGTGTTTTGGAAAATAAGTTGAGCCTCCTCTTTTTTGCGGAAACCTCTCAGATATTGAAACACTGTTATTGTGTCTCCCCTGGTCCTTCATTTCTCTAGACTGGCCAAATCCAGTAACTGCAACTGTTTTACAAATGTTTTAGTCTCCAGACCTTTAATTATCTTAGTTGCTATTCTCTGTACTTCTTCCAAAATCTGAACATCTTTTTTGTAATGTGGTGACCAAAAGTGAATGCAGTATTCCAGGTGTGGCCTTATTAAGATTTTATAAAGTAGCACTACTACTAAGCCCAAGGTGAAAAGAAAAGTTCAGGCTTGACTTTTGCACATAAATTAAATGTTGAACTCCACTTCCCTTGATTCAGCATGATTCAACGGGTCACCACAGTGGGTAAAATTGGTGTTGGGTTTGGCCAATTTACCCAAAGTCTAGCCCATCAGCGGAAAGCAAAGTAATTTGGGGTTGCTGCTCCTGTGGAATCAGCCAAACCAGTAAAACATTAACTAGATGTATCTCTAGCCAGAGGCACTTTGTGTCTGTAAAAGTTCTCCAGAAGAGATGTCTGTCAAGGAATTGCAAGCAGCTGTCAAGATGAAGTCAGAGACATGTAATCTGAACTTGTAGTCCTTTATATAAATATATTTAACATGTAAATTTACAGCAGTCTTTGTCACCATCCACAAAAGGAAGAACATAAGATAATCAGGAAAACAGAGGAACATCCTGAGGTAAATCTAAAGCATCATGCAGAACACAGAGAGGGAAAAAAGGAGGGAAAAAAGGGAAACGCCCCCTTTCCACTGACAGCAACCAATCATAGCGTAGATTGCATCTTGTATCATCAGTTACAACTGTGTTCTGGCCTATTGTAGACTTTACTCTTCCAGATACTAAATTCAATATCCTACATGCTCCTTTGCCCTACTTGGAAGCTGTGGCTTTTCTTTAAGAAGAAGACTAGCCTGTAATTCATTGAAGTGATCGTTGTTAGGAATATTCATGGAATACGCTGTGGGTTTTTTTCCCCCCTCCCTCTGTCAGGATTTGGTATCATTTGAGGATGTAGCTGTGTTTTTCTCCATGGAGGAGTGGGCCCTGCTGGACTCTGAGCAAAAGGCCTTATACCAAGAGGTCATGCTGGAAAACAAGAGGAACGTGGCCTCCTTAGGTGAGGGATTCTGTTACAATATTGTAGTGCAAAATATTTTTTTTTAAATTAATGCATGTGAAGTCCTCCAGAATTATTATTTGGTTTTTGGTGCCATATTTTCTAAACTGGGGATTTTCAAATTTGCAAGCTGATTTATCAGAGGTTTTCATGCTTTTGTATGAACCCTGGCTTTTCTTCAGAAATGGACACTATGGAGAATATTGGCCTTCACAATTCACTCTCTCCTGTTTGTTAAGAATCCGGTGCAATCCTGCGCATGCTGTGCACGAAGGGAAAAAAGAACAAAGACTTATTTATTAGAAAATTTATATTGCTGCCTATTTGCACATGGCGACTCCAAGCAGCTTACAGGGATATAAAACATATTAAAAAAATAAAACGAATAAATGAAAATAATAAAATAGCCCCACTCCCTTCACCCCGGTGAAAGCCGAAGGAAAAAAAAAAGTCCAGTTGCCTTTAGAAATAGCATCCTTGGGAAAAAGATGAATGAACAGAGTGAGAATCAGTTTTTTTCAAGGGAAAACCTCTTCAAGGAGATGAGGCAAGCTGGGAGGCCAATAAATGGAATGAACGAATGAATGAAAGAATGAACAAACAAATGAACGAACAAATGAACCAATGAATGAGCGAATATAGGACCATTTTAAGTGTCCCTTAGAACTAAATCTGAAGCGGAAGAGGTGATGGTTGGCCCACACCTACCCCAAAGTTTAAATAATCTTATCCAAAATTTTCAGGTTTTCATTCTGTATCATGGAGGACAAGCATAGCACCATGCTTTGAACCAATGGGAGTTTGTAGGAAGTTTGATACTGTTCAAATCTCAGCAATGGTGTTTGATCCCTTTCGCACTAAAGTTTGTGTTAACTTTTCATTTCTTGTTTTCTGTTGCAAGCAGGTGACGGATGGGAGATGGAGGACTCTTGGCCGGTGGCAGCAGCACTTTTGCCAAAAGAGAAAAAGGAAGTTGCAGAAAAGATGTATGGAAAGCAAAGTTCTGAGGAAAACCAGTTAACGTGGGAGCTAGAGAATTGTTCTGGTTTACCATGTGCGAATACCAGTCTCTTATTGGACACAGATGGTTGCCTTGAAAAGGAAGTGTGTTCAACCTATGAGAAAACACTCTGGGATGAATCTGGATTATGTGACTGTGACGAAAGCCCTGCTGGAGAGAAACAAGATGAAAGCAGGCAACACCCCAGAAGGAGCCTTCCTCCTCCTTTACATGAAAGAATAAAAGAAGGAGGGAAACCATACAAATGTACGGAGTGTGCAGAAAGCTTCGGTACAAGCCTCTCTCTTGCTTCACATAAAAAGATTCACAAAGCAGAGGAGCCACACAAATGTCTGGATTGTGGAAGGACCTTCAAGCAGAAAAATCATCTTAATTCACATCAGAGGGTCCATGAAGACAAGAAGCAGCATCAATGCATCCCCTGTGGAAAGACCTTTGGAAGCAGCGCCTCCCTTATTTCCCATCAAAGCCTCCACAGAGAGAAGTTGTTCCAACTCAGGAAAGGCAGAACGGGGATTACTCGCATCAAGGAAACGAATTCCCAGAAAAAAAGCCCCACTCGGAAGAAGTCATGTAAATGCCTGGAATGTGGGAAGAGCTTCCGCTCTGTAAGTGACCTCACTTGCCATAATAGGACCCATACAGGAGAAAAGCCGTATCATTGCATGGTGTGTGGAAAGAGCTTCACCCAAAAACGCCATTTCAATTTACATAAGAGGATCCACACCGGAGAGAAGCCCTTTCAATGCCTGCAGTGTGGAAAGTGCTTTGTCAGTTCTGGTGGCCTTTATGCCCACAAACTGACCCACACAGGGGAGAAACCATACAAATGTCTGGAGTGTGGAAAGAGCTTCCGTAACTCCAGCTATCTAACTTCCCATAGAAGAATCCACACTGGAGAGAAACCGTATCAATGCACCGAGTGTGGGAAATGCTTCACTAAGCCATATAGTCTTACTGTCCATAAAAGGACCCACACAGGTGAAAAGCCTTATAAGTGTACTGAATGTGACAAATCCTTCACGAATTCGGGATATCTCTCTCGCCACAAAAGGCTCCACACTGGAGAGAAACCATACGAATGCCGCACGTGTGGAAAGAGCTTCAATACAAAAGATAGGTATATCATACATAGCAGGACCCACACTGGGGAGAAACCATATCAGTGCCAGGAGTGTGGAAAACGCTTCAGTGATTCTCAAGAACTGATGATCCATAAAAGGATTCACACAGGGGAGAAACCCTTCAAGTGCACGGAGTGTGACATGAGTTTCAGGAAAAGTAGTTACCTTGGTATCCACAAGAGGATCCACACTGGGGAGAAACCATATACCTGTCATGAGTGTGGAAAAAGCTTTAGTCAAACTAGTTCACTCAGGAACCATAGAATGCTTCACTCAGGGGAGAAACCCTATAAATGCCTGGAGTGTGGAAAATGTTTTCGTGTGAGTGGGCAGCTTATCTCCCACAATAGGACCCACACAGGGGAGAAACCATTTAAATGTATCGAGTGTGGAAAGAGTTTCAAAGACTGCACGAATCTTACGCTACATAAAAGAATCCACACAGGAAAAGCCCTATCAGTTTGTGGAATGTGGAAAGAAATTCAGAACTGGGAGTAACATTAATTGCCATAAGAAGGCACACATCAGGAAAAAATGATACGAATTGGTTCAGGGTGATTCTCAAAATTTGCTTCATGTCCACAGATATTTTGCAGGAGATTCTGGAGAAATGCATGGAGTGTAGGAAGGGCTTCCAAAGCAGCAGAAATGTCTTGATCCATTAAAAAGAAGAATCCCCTTGTAGAACTAGGAATTAAATTTCATTTATTAGATCTTTGTGCTGGAGTAGAGTAGAATAAGATTAGAAACAACAAGAATAGAAATGGAATTGAGTATAGAAATAGAACTGGGGATGGGAAGAGAATTTTCTCATTGGCCAAATGAGATTGGCCATACAAGGCCTGTGTCTCCAATGCATACGCTCACAAGTGTACATAACATACAACAAATGATTAAATTTTGTCAATGCGAACAGCAAAGGGAGGGAGGGACTTGGGAACTAACACGTCCGGATGGCTATGGAGATTGTCAGTCATCCAGGCTGCGGTTCTCCCAAAAGTACTTTTATCAAAAGGCAACTGGACTTTTTTTTCCCCTTGAGGAGATTTCCCTTCTCATCCAAGAAGTTTCTTCAGTTCTCTTTCTTCTTGAATGAGAAGCAAAATGTCTTCAAGGAGAAACAAAGTCCAGTTGACTTTTGGATAAAATCACCTTTGGGAGAACACCTTCAGGCAACATTAGGCTGCAGAAAGCTGGCTTAGAGTCTAGAGAAGTTGCTGAAAGATTTCAAGCGGAAACATTACAATCTAAATGGTGAAAGGTCCAGACCTGGTGGTGTTGACTCCCCATATTTCCCTAATGTTGGAAGGAATCAAGCAGTGGATCTACTACACCCATGTGGAGAAAGTCAGGCCAGAACAAAGAGAAGCAGGATCTCTGGTGAGCTCTTCACTGGGAGAAAGTGACAGAAGAGAATGAACTAATGAACCAATACAAGAATCGAGAACTTTGTCAAAAGTAATAAATGGAGGGATGGCGCTGTGTGTCTGCACCACCTTTAACTTTGGTTGTGTTTAACTGATTTCTAGTCTGTCGTACAATATTGATTGTACTTGATTTTTATGAATGCCCTAATTTATGCAGTAGCTTAAGGCTTAGCTGACACAACTCAGATACAGGCTCTTTTTGGTGGGTAAATAGGACAATTCAGCTTCAGAAAACACAGGTGGCCCTTGACTTATGATCACAATTAAGCCCCAAATTTCCATGACTAAGCAAGACAGTTGTTAAGTGAGTTTTGTGCCATTTTATAAGTTTTGCCACAGTTGTTTGGTTAGTAACATGGTTGTGAAGTGAATCTGGTTTCCCATTTGACTTTGCTTGTCTGAAGGTCTTAAATGGGGATCCCCTGACCCTGGGATACTCCAACTATCAAAAATACAGGCCAGTGGCCAAGTGTCTCAATTTTTATCACATGACACAGGGATGCTACAACGGTTGTGTGAAAAAATTCATAAATCATGTTTTTCAGTGCTATTATAACTTCAACTGTTCACTGAAGAAACGATTATAAGTTGAGGACTAAATGTGAAGCAGCAATTGATTATTTGTTACTAATGAAGTGAAGGAGTATATGAATCAAACTAATAAAGGCTATTTGATTTATGAATTGCTTATGCTACTATAACTGTTCCTGATTAAACCAGTATTTGCTTCTGATACGATATACTGCTAGAAATCATTTGTTATGAATTGAGCTTTGTTATTGGCTCCTGCTTATATTATCATATCCTGTCAGAAATTGTAAGGAATTAATTCCAGTGTCAACTCAAAAACATTTCTCTGGTCTTTTAGAGTGGACAGCAGAGAGGGAGTGGGGGAAGTAGTGCATTCCTAAAATGCTTTCATAGATTAATAGCTAGGCCACAGAAGCTTCTGGCACGCAAGATTATTACTGGAGAGCATGATTGATGACTCTTGGCTATGGGTGCGTCCCATTGGAGGATATACATCCAAGGGGTGAGGGGGGCAGATCCAGGTCAAGGGTGAAATGAATGATGTGTCTCAGACTCAGCTGCGTCCAGGTAACACCAGCATGTTCACCCCTAATAAATCTTGGTGGTGTTTTTTTTCTTCCCCTTAGAGATGCGGCTAGAGACTCATGATTTGAATGGGGGCGGATGCCGGAGTCCTGACATCTAGCTGAGTAAATTGTAGCCTTGATACTAGTTAGGATTAATTGTAGCCTTGATGCAAAATTTCTTATCTTGCTTCGCTTCTGTCCTTGGCTTCAAAGCTAGCCACATCCTTGAAAATAGAGAAGAAATTGTTGTTACCTAGAAATATCAGGAACCCGAATAGGGAGTTTCCTGCCTCATAGATTCTGAATCCTGAAACCATTTTCTGCTGAATAAACAACTTGGCCAGGGAGGGAAACCTCCCCTATAGGAACGCTCCATAGATAAGGTGGGCAGAGACAGGGACGTGAACAAAGGACACTTTAAAGACCACATTGTCTCTCATTGGGTAAACTTTGATTCTAACGGGGTTCTAATGTGTATAATACTCTGAGCCACCCTTGCAGGGTGTGGCTATTCCTTACATGCATTTTGACTGTATTTTGTTTTGGATATAGTTTTGTCACACAGCTTTTCCTTTGGCCATAAATAAAAGGTGATAATTTTTGCAAACCCTCATCTCAAGTCTCACTCTCTTTGGCATCTCAGTGGCTCTGGGAAACTTCTGGGACCTTACAGCAGAATCATGAATGTTAAGAAAGTTTTGTTTCAGTCTAACTGGCCACTATCAGTTCACTGAAACCCACCTTGGAAAACATAAGGAAGGAATTTCTACACATCAAATAGGTCAGGGCCTAGACTAGGGGGTCTCCAAACCTGGCGATTTAAAAGCTTGTGGACTTCAACTCCCAGAATTCCTCTGGCACATATGTTGCCATACTGGCTGGGGAAATCTAGGAGTTGAAGTTAAAAGTTGCCAAGTTTGGAGACCCTTGGCCTAGACTTATAGAATTATGGTCTGTTGTTATTTATAGTGCCTTCCTGCTGTAAAGTATTTCAGCGTCCAGCACATGGGAAACGGAGAAAAGAATTATGGTCCATATTTCCTTGCTCTTCCAAAAAAAGGATTACAAGCATTACAAGACTCCAGAATCTTCTAAATAAAAACTTAAAAACTCAAAATGTACTATGGGAGGAGGCAAAAAGCCCAAATAGGAGAGATTTGAACACCTCGAAAAAGAAGTAGGCTGTAAATTGGAAGAATCATGGAAAGCTATGCTCTATTGCTACCAAAGCGACATTTACAAACGCATTGAGGTTTCTCTGTGCACACATTAGGATAGACTTAAATCACTTAGTAGAGCTCTGTATTACATATATCGGTATTCAGGAAGGCTAAGATGTGAGTGTAAAACAGGCAGGAATTACTGTAAAGGGAGATGAGAAAATTCCTTCTGACTTGTAAACTGAGTGGTAAATGCTGTGTAAAGCCCTCCAGTGGGCGTTGGTGGGGTACGAAGGCTTTCAGGGTGTTTTCCTTGTGCTGCTTTTTCTGAGGAATAAAGTTTTTTCTTGGCTTCAGCATGTTCAATTTGAGGTTGGGCACATCTGGCAAAGCGCCTGGAGCAGGAAAGGGGAGGAAAACCAAAAGTGTCTTTGAGTTCAGAAGGATCTCTTCCCTCCTTTCAGCCATTTTGGAAGTGCAATTCTTGAGGGGGAAATGGGGAATCCGCCGGGATCCTCTTCTCTGCAAACTGGAAGCACCTTCATTAGGCTTGGAGCTGTTTTAAGTGGGAGATATATTTTGTAGATATAGTTGACTTACAAGCACGCGAGCCCCCAATTTCTATCAATTTTGCTCCATTTTGTGAGCTTTCTTGCCTCAGTTGTTAAATGAATCACCTCAGTTGTTAAATTAGGAACATGGTAAAGTGAATCAGGTTTTCCCTTTGGTGTTGCTCGTTGTAAGGTTCGCAAAAGGGGATTCCCTGACCCCAGGACACCACAACGGTCATAAATGTAAGTTCTCAGGTGACTGAATTTGGATCACGTGACCATGGGGATGCTGCAACAGTTGTAAGTGCAAAAAATGGACATAAGTCACTTTTTTCAATGCTATTGTAACTTTGGTCACTAAACGAATGGCTGTAAGTCGAGGTTGCCTGTACGGTTTAGTTGTTTTTCTTCTGAAATTCATAGACTTTTAAATATTTCCCACCTCAGGCCTTTTAGATAGTTAAATATATTAAATATTTCTTGGCTCCGAGGTTTTCTTCAGCTTCAGAGGGAGAAAGTTAATGGGTCTCCCTTATGGATCATCAGGGAGTCCTTTGGTTCTGCATTTATTGGGGATAATATTGGAAAAAAGCAGATTCTGTGGGGATTTTCCCCCCGTTCTCTTTACTCTTTTGAGGCAAGGGAGCCACCTCTAAGTTGTGTCGTTCTTTGTCATAACCCATCGACCCTTCAAATACAATCCTCAACTTATGACCACAATTCAGTCTGTTGCTAAGTGAGACATTTGTGAAGTGTGTTTGGTCCCATTTCACACTATTTCTTGCCGTGGTTGTTAAGCGAATCACTGTAGTTGTTACAGTCATTGACCAAATCTGGCTCCCCCATTGACTTTGCTTGTCCGGAGCTTCCTGTGATCCTGGGACATGGCAACCGTCATAAATATGAGTCAGGTGTCAAGTGGCTGGATTTTGAAGACCTGCTGCAACCATCTTGAGTGCAAAAATGTCACTTTTTTTTCAGTGCCTTTGTCGCTCCGGCCACTGATCCAATGGCTGTAAAGGCCTACTTATAAGGTAGCTATTGATTGTTATTCTGGCACAATCATGACTGTTAGTCATTGAAGGGAATAAGTTGTAAGTTGAGGACTATGCTAAGTGGATAAGAGAAGCTCCTTTTCCTGCCGAACTTTGCCCCCTCCCTCTCTCCCCTTTCTCTGACTGCCTGGGGGTTGGACTAGAAGACCTCCAAGGCCCCTCACACCTCTGTTAGTCTGTTAAAGAGCAATTTGCTCCTTCACCTTAAGGCTCCGCATCCCCTTCCTGCTCCCGTCCCCGGGCCTCGTCCCCTCCTTCTTCCACCTGGTTCTCTGGGCTCTTTCTCTCTCATGAGCCAAAGAAGCAATGGACTCCCTGCCCAGCTGACCATCCCGCCCAGGACCGGGGGGGGAGGGGGAATGGGCAGGCAGGGGGACTCCTGAATAGGTAGCGCCCCCCCCCCGTACAGAATGGGAGGAGCTATAAGCGCTTCCGGCTTCGGCTCTGCAAACTCCTGGTGGGGGTCGTTCGCGGTGGGGGATCCACGTGTGTGGCCGGGAAGGAAGGAAGCCGAGTCCGGCCGAGGAAGAGAGCTGCCTCTCTCCTATTGCGTGCCAGGTAAAAACCTCCCTTCCTTCCTGGGAAATGCCGGGACAGGTGAGCCTTCCAGGCAGCTTCTTGGGGCGCTGCTAAGATCGCTGCTGCCGCCCCCACTTCCTCCTGGGGGAGATGATTCTTATTCTCCTTTCTTTTCTGCCGGCCCTTCCTGACCGTTTCCCGTCGCTTCCTTTGCTCTGGCGCCGTTTCAGATCCAGGAGGCTCGGAGTTGAAGGGCTGCGAAACCGGCGGGGAGAAAAGTGGGGCGATCCCTCCCAGGCGCTGCTGTTTCGGGGAGCCGCTCAAGACGAGCCCCCTCGGGAGAGAGCATCTCCATCTCTTCGCCCGCCTTCCTTTCCTCGTTCCCATCGTTCAATTGAACTGCATTTTTGGGTGCATTTAAAGAGGCGTCGCTCTTTCCTGCGGGCCATTGTTTCTCAACCTGGGCAACCTTGTGATTTGTGGGCTTCCAAACCCAGAATTTCCCACGTGTGTTGAAGTGCACATATCTCAACAGATATAACCCAGGGGTGAGGAAGTTA